>JACXGM010034711.1:0-11894 GCA_016801145.1 Umbra pygmaea | reverse complement strand
GATTATGGGCCTCTTGGCTGCATCTCTGATCAGTCTTCTCCTTGTATGAGCTGAAAGTTTAGAGGGACGGCCGGGTCTTGGTAGATTTGCAGTGGTCTGATACTCCTTCCATTTCAATATTATCGCTTGCACAGTGCTCATTGGGATGTTTAAAGCTTGGGAAATCTTTCTGTATCCAAATCCGGCTTTAAACTTCTCTACAACAGTATCTCGGGCCTGCCTGGTTTGTTCCTTGTTCTTCATGATGCACTCTGTGCTTTTAACGGACCTCTGAGATCACAGAGCAGGTGCATTTATACGGAGACTTGATTACACACAGCTGGATTCTATTTATCATCATTAGTCATTTAGGTCAACATTGGATTATTCAGAGATCCTCACTGAACTTCTGGAGAGAGTTTGCTGCACTGAAAGTAAAGGGGCTGAATAATTTTGCTCGCCCAATTTGTTAGTTTTTTATTTGTTAAAAAAGTTTGAAATATCCAATTAATTTCATTCCACTTTATGATTGTGTCCCACTTGTTGTTGCTTCTTCACAAAAATTGCAGTTTTATATCTTTATGTTTGAAGCCTGAAATGTGGCAAAAGGTCGAAATGTTCAAGGGGGCCGAATACTTTCGCAAGGCACTGTATCTTCTATTTGTGACATTGTGTACAGAAAGACGCAGATGTTACTGCATTTATAGTGAAAATCTTGTGCCCCAGTACCAAAAATGCGGGGTTAAACAATTTGCTTGTTGTAGGTAGAGACAGGAGCGAGGTACTAATAATCCAAGAGACTTTATTTTGATTCAAAATAATACTGCCACGTGGGGCAAAGCAATACATCCATATAATCAACAATGAGAACGAGTAACATCAAGACGCCACAGGAAACATTAACCGACAAGAGACAAGGGGAGAACACCATGCTAAATACAATGACCACTAATTACCAATACATTCCACCTGTGACTAAACAATGACGCAACCCATTACCAGAACTAGACACAAGAGGGAGGCAAAACACATACAGGGGAATCACAAAGACCATACATAAAACCTATTCCCCGTGAACACCCAGCCCACCTACAGGGCTGGATGTGACAACAGTATACGAAGGGAGACTAGAGATAGATGAATAAATGGAAAATGAAGTACATTTTTATTTAATTTATTATTTCTTTCAGATGTATAATATTGTAATGTGTGACTAACGGTATTTACGATAGCTGACCTGTAACATCACTTCTTGCTTAGGGACTATGGGTGTAAATTTACACAATGTTGCACTATTTACTGACAAAGTTTCTGTATGTTTATATATGTACAAAAAAACAGTTCCACTGTTTGCATCACGATGCAGTGGAATGTGCATGAAAAGTCCATAGTGGCCAGAGCAGCTAACCATTATGGCCAAAGGAAATGCAGTTTAATGACTAGCATCAATTACAACAGTCCATACTATCCATAGTAACAGCCAGCAGGAAAGTCACACAACAGCATGATACTGTGTGGTGATCGTAGTACCAGTGAAATGTCCACAATGACCTGTAGTGACCCTGTACAACCGATTCTGGAGCTTGGACCCTAGGTTGGGAACCCCTGAGTCAGGCCACCATCAAAAAAAGCAAAATAACCCCTGTAAATGAGCACAAATATTTCTTCAGTTATTGCCAAAAATATTGGTGATTTATTGGTGGAATAATAACCAAGTAATCGCCAAAACTGTAAAACGTAACGTATATTGTACAAACCAATGTTTATGTCGCCCTCACACTGCACAGCTCTGCTAAATTATTACTTTCGTTTGTGTGGATTGTGTAAAGGGATCGCGTGGGCAGGGATAGGGCGAGTATCATGGGCTCAAACAAGGATATGCATTCACAACAGACCCAGTAAAGAAAATGACATGCTATTTTCCCCCATGCCATATAGAGGCATTCTTGAGAGAGACAGAGAGAGAGAAGAGAGGGAACGTTGAAGTGTTATGACAGAGACTTCAGGCTCTGATAAGGAAAAAAAACAACAACACTAAACAGTATTATCAGCCTATAGCCCCTTGAGGAAGAGGAGACAGTTCTCCTGTTTCATGAATCTTTTTTTCCTCTTCTAGAGCTTTCTTTCATCAATCCTCAGTTTGTATCTGGGTCGGGGTTGTGCTGCTCCTGCCTCTCTCTTTCAATTGAGGAAGCAGAACAGAGCTCAGCTAACACTGTGAGGCTTGGCTGCTATGGCGGTGTGCAATTTCCCTACCTCCTGTTGTCCCATTGAATTCACCTTCCCTCATTTGTAGACTGCAGTAGGCTTTGTTGCCACACACTTTGTCTGCCTGTCCATGTGTTTCCCAAGACTTCAACTTCCTGATTACTCCATTTAAAACGATGCACATTACCTTCAGCTGGTACCTTTGACTATAAGTATTTTGGGTCTCTGTCTAGGCACAGTTCAGCTTACAGTAGGTTTTATTTCAACAAAGGGACATATTATATCTCATTTATTTCATAATTTTTCAAGCTTTTCTCTTTTGAGTTACTCTTTAAACCTATTTTATTGTGTGTCCTTTTGATAGCACACTGAAGATTTTGGAAGGAGTTACAGAGGAGTTTCTATTCTGTTATGTCAAAAGTGCTGTGTTCTAGATGGTTTAGGGTCAGCTGTTCATACGCAGGCCTCTTGTCTTTTTGGAGCTCATTTGCTGCCAATAATGTGTCAGTGCTTTGTCATTATGGAGCCGACAAAAGCTGGGAAATCAGCAGGATACCAAGTCCTACACATCTCCTTTTCCCTCACATGTAAATATCTAATTTTATTCTCCAGTCTTTCTCCCATTCTCTCATTAAGGCAAGTTCAGAATGCAACTATCATCTCTTGGGTCAAATCTCTAACCCTTTCATAAAGATTACAAATTTGAAGCTGCACTAATACTGCAGTAAATTAAATTGTCTGTTGTAATTAAGATAGTAAAGAACATTTTGAAAAAATAACATTTCAACAGAAAGTTATATAGCTTTAAATATTGAAGATTATAGCCTTTTAACTTTAATACTCAGATGGATAAATCTTTTATATGGAATATTAAAATTGTGACGCTCTGGAGGTGTCTGCGTGGCGTAGTGGGCTAAGTCGCTGCATTGCAGGACAGTCTATGACATAATAGTCAGTGTTTCAAACCTGACTATGAGTTCACCAGCTTTTCCTGGTCCTTCGGAACAAGGCAGCACAATTGGCATACCACTGCCCAGGACTTGGGGTAGATAAGCCAAATTATCTATATTGCTATGTCGCTATCCAGCGACTCCTTGTGCCTGTAAATTAAATTGTGAAATTATAGTTGGTAAACACATAATCAGTATATAAAATGAAAAAAATTGATGCCATACATTTTGGCAGAGACCAAGTGAAGTCTATTAGAAGCACTTTTCCAGAAGCAGCCGAGCATACTGCGCAGCCTCAAGCTGAGTTTGATGACGTAAATGTGACGTGAGCAACCTGTCTGAAAGTAATTCCTCTGGTAGCTGTGCCAAGAGAAATATGAATCATTCCAAATCTTACTTCATATGAATTCACTTGCCACATACCGAAGTATTTCCAATCAATCAAAAACGTTTGGTTCCGATGCTTTTCATGGACTCTACGGGCTTCTCTCTTGACTGTATGTCTCTACGTCTCCCTGATTGTCTGTGAGCTTCTCCTGGACTATACTGTAATTTCTCTACTGTGCGACAGAAAGTTTCATGGTTATAACACAATCGTTAGCCTATTTTTACAAAAATGGTTGCTACGGGGCCATAACATGAGATACAATGTAATGGAGCCTTTTATACATTGTTGTGTTTCTTTAGAAATAAACCATGGACAATTAGAGTTTTTAAATGCTTCCGATGTAAATTAATTTGCTGTCTAAGTGACAATCATCTGGTACTACAGGCACATCCGGGAACTTAACTGTCAATTTCGTCACCGCCCCTTTTTAGGGGAAAATAAAAAATAGCTGCACAAAACAATGTCTGTACACAGCCAGCAGGCATGAATAACTTAAGATATCACTATGATTAAACATGTCAAGTAATTATATGTCCACCCTGCCTGCCATAGAGTGTGATAGATACATCCACAAACTTAATTTGGTCAATTTAAAAACATGTCAATTTTCCCAGCATCAAATTTGTGTAACAGTCCCACCCAGTGGAGAGAGGTCTCTTACCCGGACATTTACTCATACCTCATCAAGTCACCAGGTAAGTGATTGAATGATTTTACTTCGTTTTTGAAAGTAAACATCTGTAAATGTATATGTTATGTATTAATATGTAGAGTACTGAGTGCACTTTTCTGTCCAGTCATACAACTATCCTGACTCAGATTTCGCTAGCATTCTCGTAAGCAGTAAGTTAGTGTTAACGTTAGCTTAACTGTTACTGATTTTACTCATGTTAACTGAGCTTTAGTCAAGTAGCATGCTGACCTCCATCTATCAGGCAAATTTCTCTGTTAAGTCCTTTTATCACAGAGTTACAGGCGATGAATGGGAACACTTAGGCCTACTGTACTAGCTATGAAAAGAGCTGAATCATCTGTAATTCATGATATTCTCGATACTGATCCGATACTGTATGGCGGTTTGTTTATGTTTTACTTAAAAGTGGGTGTGAATCGGTTCATAGACATTCTATGACGTTGCATCAGTTGTGAGTGAGAGCCATAGATTGTATATATCACTGGATATAACCATCTGTGGCGTCACCTATTGGTTTGTGAAGATCTGATTTGGGTAATCAAATTTGCCGATACGGGCAACAGAGGCAATAACATCAAAATTACTGTTACACATGCTTTTATACCAAACAGAGTGAGCAAAACAAGGTGCACCTGTGTGCATAATCAAGACTGCATGTCTAACATAGAGAAGGGTAGCTCTCTACTATATACAACCTAAATGGCATAGCCTGGCATGAAGAAGGGTAGAGCCTTCAAATAAGGCTTGTGTGTCCCTAAGACACTAAATAAAACAGTCTGTGTAACGCATAACAGTTCAAGATGCCTGATCTCAGTGGCCCCCTAGTACTCCGGGGATACAGAGCGGCGAACACCCCGAATTGGTGTGACAAACTGCCAACTCCTTTGAGTGTCTTGTCGTACAACCGAACGCCATAGCCACGTCCTAAACGCCCCTTTACTTTATCGCCGATTTTAAAATCAACGAGACCATAATTAAAAAAATTAACATCGTGATAAATCAGCCCAGTATCACGGCCAAGTGTGTAATAGACACGCTGGTCCAGCATGTCAGTATGACGCTATGACTCACCCAAGCGTGTAATACACACGCGGGTTCGCCTTTCCATAAGCGTGTAATACACACGCTAATTGAGCCTCGCCGGGGACGAAACCACTCCCGTTATCGCGATGTAAGCCTAACCTTAACCACTCAGAACCCTTGCGTTATCTCGATGTAAGCCTTAACCAAACCCATACCCTAACCTTAACCACTCAGAACCCTTGCCATTAGTCGATCTAAGCCTATCCTTACCACTATGAACCCTTGCAGTTAACGTCTGCATCGCGCTGGAATAGTGAGTAAAAAAGTATGTGTTCAACACGTCTGCATCGCGCTGGAATAAAAAACAAATTATATGCAGTTTCCAATTTGATTTGCACTCGGAACCTTCGGGATGTAAGTTGCGCGTTTATACGCCCGTCCACCATCCCCAACCTACCAACCTGCTAAATTTACGCAATTTACACTCCGCTACGTCACCACGCGATTGGATAAGTATCGCCTCCTGCTGGTAGAGTACCTTCGTAATGCGTGTAATGTTCACGCCTTGGCAAGGCAAAGCGTGACATTGACCCGCAAAACCCGATGGACAAGTGTGTGTATTACACGCCTGGCTGTGATACAGGGTTGGATAAATAGCAGAAGGCTTAAATCTAGCGATTGAGACCATATACTCATTATGAAAATGTTTACTGAGGAAAAAAATCAAGAAGTGTCTCATAGACTATTACAGAAACTGAGCTCTTTTGCAACCAGATGTATCACCCCCAGCTGGAATTCAGATAGAATGCAGGTTTAAGGCACTTCCTCGTTTGCATCAATTTGCTGAACCGGATGCTAACCCTGTGGTATGAGCTCACTAAAGGCTTCTGTGTTGGATGAACAGTACAAATCAAATCTGTGGCTGGGGGCCATGTGGTTGAATGAACCATGTGTGCCCCCTCACCATCAAAATGGGAATGGAGAAAATGTAAAAAAAATAAAAGGGTAAATCAAAATCAAACAATTGTGATGTTCCAACCAAGAGAGGTTCTATACTATTACAGTTTTTAGTTTACTCTCATTCCAGTTAATTCTGTAGCCAGAAACCATAAAAGAAACATATTTTTCAAGCTTCTGACCAGTAACCAAAAGTTGGCTGGATTGAATCTTGCAAGGTGAATAAAAGCCTGTTCCTACCCTGAGCAAGGTAGTTAGTGTCACAGATGTTATTGTGTTGAGAGGAGAGAAGTGGACACCAGAGCAAGGAGGAGCGTTCTTGGTGTTTAATGAACGGAAGACATGGTAATACGGTCTGAGCTGGTACTGTCAAACTAACATAGTGCATTGGAACTGCACAACATCTACATGATACATAGAAGTGCTCTAACGTTGCACTGACGTGAAAGTAAAATGTAGGGTATGCCTGGTTCAACAATGACATTCACATATTGTACGACACATAACGAGGTGAAGGCTCAATCAAACAGGAAAACTCACTAAGCATATCTCAACAGCACAGAACTACAGGATCCCCATGTCTTTTCTCCTCTGACTGGCTTAACACTCACAATAATGTGCGCCGAACCTCCGGAATGCTGGGATTAAATGGGCATCTTGATTACTCATTACGCACCGGTGTGGATGGTTAGCTAGTGCACCAATCGTGCGCAATGAGTAACCAAGTTCCTACCGCTCATTCAGCGCTCAGAGGTAACAAAATACATACACAGACACATTAAACAATAAATCAATACAACACAAACATGCCACGAAACATAAAAGTCCATCCATATCGTGACATTACCCCCTGTCAAAGGGCACTGCACCGGACGTGCCCAAAAAAAGGCCGAACCGCTAGAGAGCAACCCAAGTCCCACCAGAACAGAGACGGGGAGGGTAGACCCCCGGTCCCGTACAAAGGCCAACAACCCACTGCCTCGGCAGCACCCCACCAGGGAAGGAAGAGGGATCAGTCGGCAAGTCCGTTTCCTCAGCCGACACCAGTGGCTCCTTCGCAAAACCCGGTAGTCCCGAAGGGGCATCTCCAGCGGTGGGAACATGGCAGGCCCCGGTAGGCCTATGCGGCATAACTCCGGGTGGCTCATCCACCGGCTGCTGAGGGACCTCGGCTCCTTCTCCACGACAGCCAGCGTGGTGTGGCCTGGATCCCAGCTAGCAGGGCCGATGGAGACGTTGCTTGCAGCAGCCCCGCTAGCTGGGCTGGTGGTGACAGGCTGGAAGACTTGACATTCGGGCTGATCGATCTAGCCCGGTCAGGAGGCGTCCTCCATGAACCCCCATTAGCTCCCCCCAAAAAATTATTTGGTGAGAGCACAGGGATCCTCTCCTTGACGTTGTCCCGGACTGTCGTGGATGGTATAGACAGCCCGGAACACTCCCTGCGATCTCCTCTTTGGTGCATTATTCTGTCACAGATGTTATTGTGTGGTGAGGAGAGGAGTGGAAACCAGAGCAGGGAGGAGCGTTCTTGATGTTTAATGAATGGAAGACATGGTAAAATGGTCTGAGCTGGTACTGTTGAACTAACATAGTGCATTGGAACTGCACAACATCTACATGAAACATAAAAGTGCTCTAACGCGGCACTGGTGCGAAAGTAAAATATAGAGTATGCCTGGTTCAACAATGACATTCACATATTGTACAACACATAACAAGGTGAAGGCTCAATCAAATATGAAAACTCACTAAGCAGATCCCAACAGCCAGAACTACAGGATCAAATACGTCTTTTCTCCTCTGACAGGAGTAACACTCACAATAATGTGCGCCGAACCTCCGGAACGCTGGGAGTAAATAGGCATCTTGATTACTCATTACGCACTGGTTTGGATGGTTAGCTAGTGCACCAGTCGAGCGCAATGAGTAACCAAGTGCCTACCGCTCATTCAGCGCCCAGAGGTAACAAAATACACAGACACATTAAACAATAAATCAATACAACACAAACATGCCACGAAACATAAAAGTCCATCCATATCGTAACTAGTGCTGTCAGTTAAACATGTTATTAACGGCGTTAACGCAAACCGATTTTAACGGCGTAAATTTTTTTATCGCGCAATTAACGCAAATCAAGTTCACAACAATTGGCCTAGCAAACTTTTTATTTTTTTTCAGATGCTGTTGCAACAACTAGTAACGTTATAAAAACTACAAAACCACACCGGATCTAGCTAGAGCGGATACAAAAAAACACTTGTTTGGGCTTGCGTTGCGAGCTGGCCAAAGAGTAGTAGGCTATGTTATGTTTTGAGTGGATGGCGAGCGCGAGACGCCCCAGCGACAATTCTAGCTAGCTGGGGCCGAAATGGATGCCAATAAAATTCTGAATTGAAAGTTTACTTTTAAAATGCTGCCAAATGGTTCCATTGACAAGACCAAAGTGATCTGTGTGTTTGGTCGTTGTGAACTGAGCTATCATTGCAGCACGTCCAGTCTGAAATATCACTTGATGGCAAAGCACACAGCTGATGCGAATTCTCCGCCCCCTTATCAAAGCCAGGCGACAATTGATTACTTCAGACAGTATGCCAATGTTGTTTTCAATTAATCGTAACAGTTAGTCAACCCTAATTGCTCCATAGCATACCCTGTGTACCTCTCAAATTCTGCATGGTACATTTAGCTATACTGTACTGCTGTCCAACTTCAGTTATTTTGTACTCAAAATTAAAGGTACACCTTGTAAAATTACGCAGAATGAAAACAGAAATATTTTTTCTTTCATTGAGCAGCTTCGAAAAGCTGTAGAACATTTATTTCATGATGTTTTAGAAATTGCAAAAGACAGTTTAAAGAGTTCCAGACTGTCTCCTTTTATTTCACACTGTTTCAACCCATATATGTTTTACCAACTAAAATGAACAGTGCTTTCAGAGCCCCATTCCCCATGGAACTTTGACAATGCTGTTATTTTCAATTGACAAATATGTAATCTCCCATGCTTGTATTTACTTAAGGTTTCCGTATTGAGTTAGCAGTGTGAAACACGTGCTTGGAGGAAGCAGGTGATCGATCTTCAACCATCCAGCACCGGCTGATGGGTTGGTGAATAGACAAGGCTTAAGAACATTAGACAAGACAAATTGGGAGGAAAGAAAGATTGCTAAACACCCCTCCCCTCACGATGATTCACAGAGCAGTAGGATTGATCTGTAAGATCAACATAATTCTTTTTTATATAGCTTCAGCCTTTGAACTGTTTAAATCAATACTCAAACTCAAATGTTCTTTACTTGTTATCAATCAACAGTGATTACCATGTTCTGAGCAACGTTTTTGTTCCTTTTAGCCTTTGTAAATTTACAGATTCAAATTATAACAGATGGTTTCAATAAACAACAAACTATAAACCTGGCACGTTACAAACAATATTTTATGCATATCCATTTCTATTTCTATACTGCAGATGCAGTTTAACAATCCAATGGTCTACACATTCTCTAAAGCTTTGTAGGAAAAGGGAAACCTTTCAAGCTTAATTTGCAGAGTTGGAAAAAAGAGGCTGTCACTGGGATTTCTTTGCTTCTTTGAAACAACGCTGTTTCCTTCGCTCGTCCATAACAAATCATCACTATAATCCATCCAACAGCTCACACCTCATCCTTTGGGCTATATTTCCTCTCCGGTGGCTGTTTAAAGTTGACAAGCTCTTTCTTGGACGCACACCGTGGGCGCAGAGCGTCCTCACACGATTTGCTTGTCGCTGTGGAAAGTTGCCACGCCTGCTCTGAGAGTTGGAGGGACGTTAGAGACTCATCAATAGAGATATAAATGCATGGATGGCTGAAACCATCGTCTACTTTAGTGTGTTGACAAAGGAAATAACAAGTGAGAAGAGGCAGGGTGGTGGAATACATGAGAGAGGGGCAATTTGGAAAAAGATAGCAATGAGTGTAATGGGGAGGATGGAGGATGAGCCAGATAGATGTGCATTAAACATGCAGAAAACAACAGCAGGTGCCAGATATCATCGCACTGCATTTTTACTTGAAATATCAATTGAACTTACATAAAGTTCCAGATTGTGCTGTATAGATATTTCCATTATAAAATGGTTAATGGTGTTATTACTGCTAATGCAGGAGCCCTCTAAATGAACAGCCTAAGTGCCATACCATCTAAGCCTGCTTAATGTACCATGGCTACCTTAGCTAGCTAAAGCTAATGCTGCTTATAATGAGGTTCATTTAATCATTCAGAGAACAGCATGCACTGCTCCCTGATCAGATATATTCTTACGCATTTATGACCCTGTTACATTATGTATTTACTTATACACAATTATTGAAGGCAGTTAAGTGTACTATTAGACCAGATGTTAATGGGGGTAGAGCATAGTGCCTTAATGGGACATGGGTATTTCAAGGTAATGACAGTGCGTAGATTGGAGTAATCAATCTCTTTAGCCCCTCACCACCCCCCTTTTATTCAGTGTAAAGTCTGCATTCAGTGGCAAATAAATGCTCCATGTCATGTATTCAAAAGCTAATTTAATAGATATAAGGCTGTGAAAGGAGCCTTCAAATAAATATGGTTACAATGACATAACACAGCTTGGGTGTGTGTGTATCCGTCTGTGTGTGTCAGTGTGTGCGTAAGGTAGAGAGGGAAAAATGTAAGAGAGCGTGTGAGAGAAGCTGCGTTGTCACCATAGCAACAAAGAGCAACATTTACAAGTGTGTCATTCAGAATATTTGGTTGTGTTGAGTCTGTGTCTGTGTTAGGGCTGCACAATTAATCAATTTTTATTCCCGATTTTGGCTTCCCATGATCAATTTCCTTCAAGCAACCCTTCAAATACCCCGGACACTCTAGGGTGTCAAGCGTGATTATCTCGCGGACCGTACAACTAAATCTTGGTACCGTTGGAAAGAGGAACATCAGCAAAAAAATGTTTTTAGACGTTTTTTTACTAAACATATAACAGACAGATGGTAAGAAGCAAAAATGACAAAATAACAACTCTGAAAGGATGTAGGACAGTATCCTACATAACACCAAAACTTTGGAAGTGAAAAATGAATGGGATTTTAAAAACGTATAGAAATATAGTGAGAAATGGGTGCAGCAATTTGATGTTAACTTGTTTGTATGACCTCCAAATATTGCACATTGGACAATATGCATTGGAAAGCCTTATTCATCATGGTTTACATGCTTTAACACAAAAAACAACAAAATATACATACATTTTTTATGTTTTATTTATTCTTTAAGGATATGCACTGAATTTTGGTGAATAAGAGGAACCATTTTAAGTTGATGCACATATTTGTGCATGAGCAGGAATGTAGCACAATATGGACATGAAAGCAATTACAATTAGCCTATGTGACAATAAAATCTGTTTTGGTTAAAATCAACAAATAATCGTGATGTTTACTCGTGATCTAAATATTGATCAAAATAATCGTGATTATCATTTTGGCCATAATCTTGCAGCCCTAATCTGTGTCACTGGCTAATATTGTGTTGGGTCTGTGTGTCACTGGCTAATGTTGTGTTGGGACTGTGTCTGTGTGTCTCTGGCTAATGTTGTGAAGGGTATGTGTCTGTGTGTCACTGGCTAATGTTGTGTTGGGTCTGTGTGTCACTGGCTAATGTTGTGTTGGGACTGTGTCTGTGT
>JACXGM010034710.1:0-11894 GCA_016801145.1 Umbra pygmaea | reverse complement strand
ACACGTCTGTATCGCGTTGGTATAGAAAACAGAATATATGCAAAGTGTCCGCATGGATTCGAACTCGCAATTGCAACACGTCTGCATCGCGTTGGTATAGAAAACAGAATATATGCAAAGTGGATCCGTGGCAGTTCCACGGAATATTCAGCCATTCCGTGGAACTGCCACGGAGTTTGAAGTTAAGTATCCGTGGTAGAATCACGGATTTCTGAGAGATCACGTTGCCACAAACATGGAACCATTAGTAGACTGGGTTAACAGCAGATAAGGTACTGTGGGTTATCAATACTGTTAGGTATAAATTTGTTTAAAAACATCTAAAACACTTGGACAGACATACCAGCTTTGAGGTCAACCTGTAACTCTTTGGCTCTAGTTTGTCTTCTCCTCTGAACAGCCACAACTTTTCAATCTATAAACGAAGATGGAAATACAGAAAGATACAGACACACAGACACACATTGCCTACCACAGTTTCCCGGTGTCTTTCGAGCCACATCAATGGATAACCCCAGCTTTCTCATGATTGTTCCTTGACCCTTTGCTCTCATCTCCTCATTTCTGAAGTACATTTACCATAGTTCGATAGCTACCACAGCCTGCCTGGCCTGTTTTTTTTTTTCCTGTGTCTCAAAGGCCAACCTGCATATGTCACAAGTGTTGCTTCAGCAGCCAGTGTTTAAGCATGTCCATGGTGTGACACTGGAGGTTTCTACACAGGCTAAGCACTTAGCTAACAGGGGGCCTGCCCTACCTGCCTGAATGCAGTATCTGTCAGCTGTTTCCCTTATGGGAAATAAGGCTTGTTTTACTGCCTTGTCCACAATGTGCAAGGCTGCCTAGTAAATCAGCATCTCTCAATATTTTTGAAAGGTTGTTATTCTCTCCATAACTGTATGGCATCTTTTTACGGGTTATCCTGTTTCCACTTCCCCAAGTGAGAATATATGCAATGGCTTCAGTCGACATACATAAAAACACATTTTGTCAATGTTGTATCTTTACGTTTTAATAGGGCAAGGACTGTGTATTTCTTTTAAGTATTGATCTAGTGTACGAATAAGTGACGTGACGTCTGCATGTTTTTATAGATCTCTTCCTCCCCTAGTCTTGTAATTGTTTTTTTACTTAATAGAAAAATGTAATTCATACATTGGCTTTTATATACTAACAAAGATATGTCTATCGAATCAAAAGTGCATAACTGTAGGTATTGTTAACATTTCTAGGCTATTTACTCCTTTTTTACCCCTCTTTTTCATTTCTAATTTTAAAACAACTTACTAGACACCAATGCCATTGTGTTTTTGTTTTCCATGCTGCACAATGAATTCAGAGATGAGACAGTTCATTATGCTATTTTCACTCAACCAATCACATCCGGTGGCCCATTTTGACACCCCTTCACCACGGACCTATGTATCAAACTATTATTCATGGAACTATAAATGAAAGTTTAGATTAATAAAAACATTATGTGAAATATTTGAAGAATTGATTGTCTATGACTAAAAGTTAAATAATTTATTAAACAAAATGACTAGTCGGTAGGGTAGGGTAAGCATTAAAGGACGTCAGGGGATTTACACCTACACGGGCCCTGCTCCGGTGCCTTACACAAGGTTCAAGGAGGTTCGGTGCTTGTAAATCCCCCCCATTCCCTCTTCTTCCAGGGTCTGTTCTTTCCTTGGCCCTGGGAAGCTCCATTTCACGGGAAATAAGCACGTTAATTGCTCTCGCCCGCCATTGCCATAGCAGGGCCTTCCTCTAAAAAAATAAAATGGCTGAAATCTGCTGGCTCAAGGGAACTTTGAAAGTGTGTATTACTCCTGTGGCCCGAGTGTGATTGCAGAGTAAATACTGTATAGCCAGAACGATTAGAGCCAGTCACAGCGCAGAGGTCTTGAATGCTGAGTCCTGATCAGCAGACCCCAGGAAAACAGAGAAATACCAAGATCAATATTGTTCTAACTTAAGGTGCCGCCCAGGACCCCAGATAAGATCAGCCATCTTCAACATAAAACTCAGGTCACAAAAAATATCAAATAAATGGCACAAGCCCACAGAAGACAATAACTCCATACTGCAGCAAGGATTTAAATCTCGATAGCCACTGCAACTCAACATCGACCGAAGAGCCACAGCTATTGTTCTTATCACGACAATAGACCTCAACTTGAAGAGCTTCTTCCTCAAGCTATAAAGAGCTGTCTGTTCCGCTTTATCTCATACCCCTAGCTTCTGGCCTCATCCTTTGAAATTACTGAGCCTATTAGTCTATCTGGTTTATAGCCAAATACTATAAACACAGGGGGGGGAGATGGTATGATAGTTTGTTGCATTTTATAGCTTCAATAAATTGCAGGTTAAAAACAGAGGCCTATAAATATGAAGGCCATTCGAACAACCAGAACAGAACTTGAGTCT
Source organism: Umbra pygmaea (assembly GCA_016801145.1). NCBI lineage: Eukaryota > Metazoa > Chordata > Actinopteri > Esociformes > Umbridae > Umbra > Umbra pygmaea. Next base: position 9,464 of record JACXGM010034710.1, on the reverse strand, counting down.
ATGTAGATACTGTAACCATTAATTAGCACTATTGGTTCTTTTCATGTTTAAAACAATCACTGTGTTAGTTAATGTTGCTGTTGGAGCTCATAGAAAACATGCTCAGCATTTTGACATTTATCAACATCATACTGTATAAAAGGGCAGCATATAGCTTGTTTGCTAAAGTCTGGGGTAAATAACTGAAAGGCTGCTGGTTTAAATATCTGATTGATAACTATTTTGTTGTGCCCTTGTGCAAGACTAGCCTAATTGTTTTGAATGTGCACCTGCTAATGGCTCAAATGTAAACGTAATAAAAACATTAGACATACTGATTATTAGCTTTTTTGTTGGGGGGGGGGGTTGTTTAATATTTTCATTTATTGATATGACAGAAGGAAGCATAATCCAGGGAGACCAGTAGGGGGAGACAGAGAGGAAGTGCACAGACAGCCGAGCCGAGTCGGGTCTCAAACCCCTGTCACCAGGGGGCATGTGTAGATAGAGTCGGGAGGTTAGACAGCTTCACCAACTCAGGCACAATAGTCTTGCTTTGTGTCGAACCTCAAGCGGCAGTTTTGGGAAGTGAAATATTTCCCATTTGTATATTTCTAATAATAACCAAACTAAAAAGTCCAACAAAGTCGACCCAGAGTTGAAAATGTGGTGCAGATTTGCGTCTACATTTTCCTGTTCCCTGTTTTCTCCCTCATTTCAACCTGCCATGAAAGATGAGGGTTTGACATCAAGTTCCAGACTGGTGTGTTGGCTGTGGTGACACTGGTGTACCTTACCAAGCCCTGTGAAGAATATGACTCAAAATGCTTCGCTAAGAATTAGCAAAGAGAAAGGTGGGTTCAAATCCCAATGAAATATGTGTGCTGGAGGCATAGAAGTCTGGGCATTTGTTGCTTCACACTTCCGGAGGAGATTGTGAAAGTACGTTCTTGTTTTGTGTTCTCTGGGAGTTATGCTACATATTTTTTTGCCATGCATTGATGATACCATTGACGATACCATTGCTAAAATGTATGTGTCATCAGCACCTCTTGATCAAAACATCTTCCTGCGGCGATGGAAATACTTGAAAGTAGCTATGTTAACTTAATTCATTTCCTACTAAACTATCCTCTTAAGTCCTCAGGAAGTGGTGCAGATGTTGACATTGTGTTCACATATATTGAATTTGCCGTCCTTCTTTCATCTCCCAGACCATCACTGCACTGATTTTCTTTCTGCCTAGTTAAGATAGTTAGATGGTGTTATTTTGATTTGTAGATGGATTTTAACATTTTTCTGCACTTTGATATTAGGGCCTAGAACTCTGAATAATGATTATCAACACATTCCAAACACCTTTTGAACTGCAAATGTATTAGATTTTTGGGAACCTAGACTGTCTTATTGGAGTTTATTTTTAAATCTTACATATTGTTATGTGCACTTGAGTTATCCCATTTATGTTTGAGAAAGGGAGAGAGGACAAGCAATCAGATAGGATCAAATGATATAGAGAGCTGCAGGGTGACGTCGGAAGGAGAGCAGGGTCAAAGTAGTAATTTAACAATTTTAATTAGCTGTTCATGTTTTATTAACTGTCACATTAATAGTCATTATTATAATAATATTATGCGATTAGTTGGCAGAAACCAACTTAAAACAACAAAAAAGTATAGTGTAAGTTAGTTAAGGGCATATTTCTAGTGTTTTAGCTTGAGATTTCATGAACAAACTTCAGTTCACACATCGGAATGGATTAAATAGATAAATGTAACCAAACAAGCACTATAAAAACATGTGTAGTGTACCAGTTAAGTTCAGGTGTAAAAAGGGGAAAACAGTGTTACGTCTTGTTTGAAAATGAGGAGGCAAGTCCTGGTACACTTCTTTATTTTCTCCAGCCAAAGTAGAGGGTAATACTTTATATACTCATAAACAAAATCACTACAGTAATGCACACTGAAACTAGGCAAACACAACTAATAGTACTCTTAGGAAAACAGAAAAGAGCATAAGTTGTGACATACAGGCACAAAATCCGAAAATATTGCGAGGAAAACTAAGGCTTAAAAAGTCTACTAGAGACAGTAGGTGAGTTTGGATGCATGTGTGAATAATGATTGGCCTTCCTGACGGGATGTACATTATTTCCCTTTCAAATTACCTGGCTTTATGTATAAATAAGTCATAAAATGTATCTTAGCATGACAACAATACACAAAAACCGTCTGCTTAAATTATTAACACGCAAGCAAGTATACATTTACAGATTCATTTGAAGCAGACTGTGTCTATTGTTTTGATTTTGTTAAAGATCAGATCAAATTTAATAAACAATTTATTAAAACATCCTGGCATTTCAATAGGGTTAATTTACCTTTTTCCTACCACTTCAACCTGACTTTGGAGACCAGGGCCTGTATTCACAAAACATTTTAAGGCTAAATGTAGCTACTGACTCGCTGATTTAGGAGAAAATCTTAAAAGTAATTGCCTTGTAACTCCTAATTTTAGGACTTATACATTTTAATATTTCACAAAGTGTTTTAGTGTTAAAACCAGCTCCTAAATCTGTGAAAAATTAGGAGTTTTTGAGAGGATTCCTACTGTAAGGCTATTCATTACCAGGATGAAACGCTAACTCAGGGTAGTCACAACTGGGGTTGGATGGAAAACTTGCGGCTCTTCGGAGCAGGAATGAGTGTTGCTGTTCTAGTCTAACAATGAAAAGAATGCTTATGCATATCCACTAATTGTATATGAGTTGCCAGACATGTAAGAGGCTGACAATTTGCTGAAAATGTACACGACTAGAATTCTTCGGTTCATGTTTAATTTTTCGTTTCATGTGACAATTTGGCTATATTTTTCTTTCAATATCTTTTTTTTTATATGGCAACAAGAAACATCCTACACTATTGTTGTGATTAATTCACTGACAGACACACATCCCCTATCAGCCAATCATTGCGTACATAGTAATTGTTTAGCTTATTCATGGAACATTACATCATCCATTGCAACAGGGTCAACCACATCCTTACTCTTAGCATAAGATTTCTCAGAATCCCTTACTAAAAGTTGGTCTCAGCAGCTCTGTGATTAAGTTTTAAGAGAACTCTTAGCTAGGAACTGTTGCTGCTGTTTAGGAGTCTTCTTGGTGGTAAGATAAAATGTTGTGAATACAGGCCCAAAACATTAAACATTTATAATAAAACCTGCCAGCGGCAACACCAGGGGCAATGTTTTCTTCTTAGTTGTTTTGTCCCAAAACACAGATTAGTACAATATATCTGCTCTATTCTTTGGCTACATGTTGAATATATGTTAGGCCATCTATAGAGTTGACAATTGACCCACTGAGCATTTGTGAATAAAAAAACTGTGCAGTACCAGTTAAGGCCTTTCCAATTATTTTTTGTTCCCTTTTTGTGTGTATGCGCAGCTTGTCTCTGCTGCTTGTGTGTACATCCATCAGTTCACCCGCCCTCTTGCATTTCTGCACTCCAGCCAATAGCGTGGTTTAGAGCAAACAGCGCTTTGCGCTACTTGAGTGACAGAGAGATGTGTCCTGGCAGCTGCAAATAGCCTCACAGATAATACAAAATTAAATATGGCTTCTCCTACTCATGTCATTTCACCCGACACACAATATTTCTCAAGTCTAGAATGGTTCAGCTATCGGCAACGATGTCGGGGAAGCGTGCAGTCCATAGGTGCCTGTGCAGTTGGAAAGAAGGGCGAAAGCACATTCGTTTTTACATGATAAAAAGTCAATTTGAACATACATAAATTTGACAGCGTTGCACTATACCTTTCAGCTACGACAGCCAAATTTCACTTTACTCATTTTTTGTTAAGGCTTCTTGGCTGTTTAAAGTTCGAAGAACTGTGGTAGTTAAGTAATTACCAATTCATTTTAATAATACAGTATATGATTTGCAGTGCATATCTAATTGGATAAGTAATTCACAGTCTCCACAGAGTAGACAAGTAAGAGTGCGCATTCGAATCAAGAGACAACTCATGGATTTGAGAGAATATCCTCACATACACATTTTAATTGATTGTAAACTTTGACACTTTGCTTTTTCTTTCCTGATACTGACAGAGATGCAAGTTTATGATTTATTATTTTATTATTTCACAATAACATTTTCTGAAAACAAAATGTGTCTTCAATATATACCGTTAGCTTTAACTTAATTACGTTGAAAGTCTGTTTGTTTTTTGTGGTTGAAATTTAAGGGCTACAGTTGATCGGATTGTAACGAGATAAATTGTGCATAAACTAACAAACCATAAAACATTGTAAAGAATAATAAGAAAAGCATGGATGAAGATTTTTTGTAATAAAGCATTTTACATCACTACTTGCTTTTGGTTTCATCACATGATTTGCATGAGATTGATGAAAAATTAAACCTGTTTTGTCAGAATGTTGAAAGGTAGGCCTCATTAATTTTAGAGGGATTAGCCTAGTGTTAATTTTTGATAGGCCAACATTAGTGGTTAATGTGCTGTTAGTAACTCAACCTTCCACAAAAAAAAGCCTTTTCAAATATGTACCTCATAAGAATATTGAACAGCGCTGTTGTATATGTCATTAGTTCAGATCCTTTGCAGAAAGCATCTTACATCGCTGTTCCAATGTTCCATGGACAAATATCACGGGCAATGTTTTGGGTTCTATTTGCGGCTGAAATTGACTTGAAAAACCACTAATGTCAATTTTTTGGGATAGTGAGACAGAAAGAAAGCAGGCATTCATCTTCAAAGTGGTTGGGCTTCAAGAGTTGTCCTCATCTCCCGGGCAAATGACGATTGGCTAATTAAAGCAATTAATTGCACTTGCGATCATTGCAGAACATTGCACATGAGCGAAAACATTTACACATTGCTGAACCAATCTAATCCCAACCATATGGCTCAGGGATACCAGCGTTAATCTGATGAATTGTTTATTGTTCTTGTGATGCCTAACTGAGGAGAAGGCATACCATGATGCCTGTGAAAGCTAAGCTATGCACATTGTTGATTCACTGTATAGAGTGCAGCTACACCAACACATTCAGCTACACCAACTTTTTCAAAGTGTGTTCAGGGGGATTTTATTGATTGAAACTACAGATGGAAAAATAATTGCCTCCAATTATTTTTTTACTTTGATGTCAAATGTGTGTTGTGAGATTTTAGATGACATTTGAACATCATCTCTTCTAGCCAGCCTTTGGAGGCTTAGTTGGTTTCATTGCCGAGTTTATTACATCTCTTAGTTTCACAGACAGACAATTCAGAGCTTTTAGAGTATAATTCAGAGCTTTTAGAGTGTAATTGTGCACTTTCCTATTGCTCAGATGCCTACAAACAAGACAAACTAGCTTCATCTTATTTGGTTTCAGATTAGTTTAATATCATTCTACTTCAAAGGCCTTTTCATATCAAACTCATCCATTTTCTCCAGACTGTACCCCACGGGTTGCCAGAGTGGAGCAAGTGATACATGCTGAATTATTGTCAGCTCCCAGGCTTCCCACTAGACATATTCAAATACAGATTTTGTCAGGAACAAACATATTTTAGCAAAATGGGATGTCTGCATAGCATGCGGGTGATGATAGTACAGACATGGGGCACTGGGACTGCTTCTACCGATGTCTGACCCCAGTCAATGGCAATGTAGCCGTTACCTCGCTCCCAAATCTCTCCACCGCTAGCTCACACACTCAACGCCCCCAACAAAAAAGTGAGGGTTTCATAAGGGTTTATCGGCTGTTCCTGTGAGTGATTGTTTTTAAAACTGAACCCGATACTGTTTTACCTGAACTATGAACCCCCTGCCCCCCAACAACACACACACCCATACCGGTTTCTCATTGCCCCGTTCTCCCCGTCCCATAGTCCTCGGTACAACTCATATTAATCAACTTATGATTTCATCTCTCTCGCTCACACGCACTCAATCTCTCTCTCCCCCTCTTTCATTCGGGTCGGGGAGATTGGAACATGGAGCATCGGGCGCAAACTGTGCTGGTGGCTGGCATCCATTCATTAATGTCTGGAGCGCGGCGTGATTGAAATCAATTACATTCCTCTGAGCTGCTCTCCACTGGCAGGCAGACAGACACACTGCAGTCCTGAGACCATGCGACAGATATGGGGGGGGCAGAGTGATGCAGGCGGGCATAGAGAGAGGGCCGGGGATAACGAGGGCAATGATGGAGAGAACGGGAGCCGGCAGAAGAGTTTGTTAAAGCGCTATAGGCTCATGGGAATGGGTGAAGTGGAAACATGGAAAAGGATAGCAGAGAGAAGGGGGAGAATTAAAAAGAGGGAGAATGATAGAGGGAGGGAGGAGAGAGAGAGAGGGTGAACGGGTGAATGTGAGGTGGGGAGAATAATGAACAAGAAAGCGGGAGAGACAGAGGGAGAGCAACATTGATGTGGGGGGATACGGAAAATAAAGTATGCACAAGTAAATGACCCAGCGTCTTGAATGCATTCATTGAGCTATTGAACTATTGATCGATTGAGGGAGAGCGAAAGAGAGACACAGAGAGAGTTACAGCGAGGATGGGTAAATGTGCATGTCTTGAACTCACGCATTGAGCACTCCCATTAAAGATGAGAAGTTGTGAGCTGCTGGACACACACTGCGCCACATCACATGTATCACTTGGCACCTCTGCACCAAGCTCTGCAGAACATACCTCCAGGGCTTTCCTGTGTTGGCTGGTTAAACCATAACAGCAAAGTGCTTCCAAAGTGCTTTACTCTGGCTTGCTCCAGTAAACTCTTAACCATATTGATGCATGTTCCATCAAAAAAAGGCACAATTGTCCCACTGATAACATTAGTTTGCATGGCATGGAAATCTTGGCCGGGGAAAATAACTTGTTTCTTTCACTAAATTAGCTGCCTAATGTCCTACGAATGGGAAGGGCTCATGCATCTTTGTGCTTGTCATTGTGTGATGTCACTTCCTCATATAACTAAGAATCACTGGCAGTTGGTTTATTTCTCAGGCTGTTATATCCAGTTCTGTTTGAGTTTGATAAAACATACAGAATAAATATTGAATCATTGAACTTTTGCTCTTCTCTTGTCCCAAATAGCACCTACCCTATTCCCTAATCTGTCCACTACCTGATTTAAACCAATATGCACTAGTCAAATTGAGTGCACAAGAAAGGGCATGCAATCAAAATGGTTGAAACTATGTTCTAACATAGTAGATATAGCTTTTTACAAGAAACAAGGGCCCAAAGAACACTGTTATTTAAACTGTTGGTTTGGCTCATTGTTGTCATTCCAGTAAGTTTCCCAAAATGTCATGTTTGTCAAAACTCACATCTCGGGAGGGAAAAAACAGGAAATGCAGAATCTTCTAGTCAGGATTTCTGGAAAACCATGTTTAGGAAAGTTACCGAAATCTATCAATATTCTGCATACAATAGCTTAATCAAATAGTGCAAGACTGTTATGCTGCCTATTAACAGTGGCAGCTTAATATACCTATCCAATCTTTAAGGTGTTCATTGGATTGACAAATATATTTCAGAATCTTCCTTTCCATTTTCTTAAGTGTAATTGTGATTAAGAAATAATATGTGATGTATACAGGGACCAGTCACTGCTATCAGAGCAGCATATGAGCAGCATTCCTTGTTAAGAAGTCAAAGTGTGCTGCAATAAATACCTAAAACTAAAAGAATAGTACGGAAACATACAAATGTCACTTTAACTTCTAACCTCATTTACTGACGTAGTGCTTGTGGAAATGATAGACTAATTGTACATTGTGAGTGGGCATCATTTCATTTTCCTACTTCACACAAAACAAGCCAACAAGTGTCAACGTTTAGAGTACACGACATTATGAAGTGTAAAGAAACGTCAGAAATCTATAAATCATTATCGGACACAAATAAGGCTTTTGTGGGCCAGACTGCCATCCTGGCTGTGCAATGATACATTTTCTTCCAAAGGTCATTCTTCTGTTAAGCATTGAAACGCAGTGCCTTTCCCTCTGCTCTGTCCCTGGCAGCCTCCTCGATGTCCTCATCACCCGTATTGTACAGCCTCTTCTGTAAATTAGCCTCACAATCACTATGAAAAAGCGTTTTATGCCTTATTCCCAAGCCGACGTAATCGCTTTATTACCGGCGCTCAAATGAGTTTTGGTTGGTTATTATCGTTCCACAGGGCATAATGAAATTTTATTCCTGCCGCAGTGCAACAATATAACAATAAAACTTTAGCTCAACAGAGGGGTAAGGGGGTTCACGATCGATATGATACATGCTCTCCGTGTTTTGCTCTGTCTGAATGGGTTGAGAGGACACAACCACACACACACACACACACACATGTCTGGTCGTATAACTCAGGGTGTCCTACATCAGCACGAGAATGCTCGGCAAGCCACAGTCTAAAAATAAAAAATAATAATTACAGGAGCTGTAAAATACAGGAAGTCCATGCTCCTCTCTACGGCTGCTATCAGTCTGTGAAGATCTATCTTCTATCAGCCAAACAACAAAGAAGGGAAAAAGAATAACATCAGTCTTGGAAGCCTCCAGTGTTGTTCAGGTCTGTTTTAGTACTATAGCTGTAGCTAGTGTCCTTATGTGAAGCTGCTGTATGTACATGGCCTTATACTTATTTTCAAAACTTCTTAAAGTAGCACATGGCCCTGTGTGTGTACATGAAGTGCGTGTGTGTGTGTGTGTGTGTGTGTGTGTGTGTGTGTGTGTGTGTGTGTGTGTGTGTGTGTGTGTGTGTGTGTGTGTGTGTTGTACAGTTAATATTTAGTTAAAACTATAGTTCATATTCATGTTTAGGATATACAGTGTGTTAGGATTAGGCGCTAAGGGACATAGCCGTACCGCTGATTTCCAGTGTTGATGTTGAACATGTAATAGTGACTGTTAAACACAGGACCCTTGGCTTATGTTTGTTAGGCAGCACACCTACTGTCCATTTATCCTGACTGACTGAAGGAGGTGCTGTTTCCTACACCAACATACAAGCCCCCACAGTTTTGTTTTACTTACCCTTACCCCAACTAAACATTAATTCTAATGCTCATTCTGAACTAACCTTAAGCCTAAAACATGATTTAACCTTGTAATGCCTGGCATTAATTCCAAATTGTGCTTGTTTTACAATGTTTAATTTCTCTCAAGTATGAAAACACAAACACAATGTGATTTAGGTTGTGGATTGAATTGTGTCATTAGTGGTAATTTTTTATTTACTCTTCCTTTTGTCTTCCATGTCTCCTGCACCGGTACACTCCTACCAAACAGGTAATTGACACACACAGACACACCCACAGTGTGATCAATGTTGTGGAGTGATGTGATGTCATTGTGGCTAATATTTCTTTTTTTTTTCTCCTTCCACCTCCTGCAACTCTGGACTCCTTGACAACAGGTAAGTGACACACACACACACACACACACACACACACACACACA
>JACXGM010034709.1:0-11904 GCA_016801145.1 Umbra pygmaea | reverse complement strand
AAATAATTCAACCCATTATTTTGTTTTGGTTTCCTTGTTTATTATATTTCCCGTTTCGAGCTTAAAGCAATGAAAGAAACGTCAGTTTTCAATTTTTTGTACATACAGAAAAATAGAAAAACAAAATATTGATTGGTTATTTCGTTTTTGGTGTGCCAGATTAAATGGAATAATTGAATGATCGGATGATACACTGACCGAAATGATTTATTTGAATTCAAGTTTCTACATAATTTTGAAACAAAGTAAATTTCCTGTGATTTGGAAAATTGCTTTATTTTAAAATATACAGACTCTGCCCACGGGAGATTGGTTTCTACAATGATGCCCTGCGCCTTAAGACTGAAACTCGTCCACCTCTCTGTTTTGATTAGCTATTTGAATGAACCAATCATAATCTTTCTGCCCTCAGAACATGTTTGGGTATGGACAACTGATCTTTAAGTACTGCAATTAGCAATATATTTAACCAACAACTATGATTAGTAATGTGAATGTAATGGGTAAAATGAGAGCTAGGTTTGTATATGTTTGTTCTGATGCCAATAACAAATGAGATTTTCACTGAATAACAATAAGAAGTAAGCAGACCCATACCTTTTTTCTCTCCGGGACTGTAGCAATGGTGTGGTCAACAGAAACAGGTGCAATGCCTCTGGAAGTGGTGGTTTTGCTTGTTTTATAAACCGCTAATTGTGTAACTGAGTTTATGACTGGGAATTATCTACACTATCTTGAGGTTATGAAAGGGAAAATGTCAAAGACCGTGTTTTTTGACATTACATAAATTTCTGCCCTTTGACTTTTCATGAAAAAAAAACACTTAGACAACCTAATGAGTTGTAGCATAGAATAAGTAACATAGAACTGACTAAACACACAACTCACGAAACACAGACTTTGTTTCAGAAGTTGCGTTGCTGCAGATACATTCAGGTTTCTCCACAAACACTAAAAATCTGTCACCTGCATTGCACATAATGTGCCCAGTTTTTAAGACATTTTGAAAAAGAGGCATTCATGATGTCATAACACAAAACGGACACTATAAAGGATTAGCCTACGTAAAAAAGTTATGACCTTGCTGTATGATTAACGTATCATACTGCGGCATCCTCGAAGGTATTTTATCATTAATTTCTAGTTTCAGCATTTAACATTTTTAGATGGTAATGTCGTGAATGTGATATCATGCAAATGTTAGGTTTCTGACCTAGTGACCAAATCAGCACAAATGATCTCTGCTATACCAATAGACGTTGTAGATACGTTTTCCAATCATAAATCAATCCATAGCGAGAGTTGTGATTGTCGTTATTTTTTCATGCATAGCATAGCTATGTATAATCTTCTTTCAACAACGTAGAAAAATAAAACAAACAAATATAAGCTTTACTCTGTGCAGTTAATATAAAATATAGTTAATTATAGGTGGTTAGTTTGGTCTTATTTCCGTAACTCGTAACATGAAAAACATTAACGTATGACGTTAATAAAAATCGAACTTCAGAAATGGTTTGATGGTTTAGAAAAGTTCAGATGAGCTGACCAGTGACCACACTGCATCGTTGACATTGACATGTGGCGCTCTCTTATTTTGTAACGCCCTATCATGCCGGACATGCGCAGATTCATCACAAACCGGCGGCGGTTGTAGAAGAAGTGGCCTAACGAAGAGAGGGGGACAACCCAATTTATTAGGTCAGTGACATTTTACCTTTTTATCTAGCTAGAAAGCTTTTGCTTGGGCAATTGAACATTGTGGTATCCAAACGTGTCATACCAAGACCATTCGTTCAAAACGTAGCTTTGCCGCATGATGTTGATACCGTTAGGCAACAACGACGTTTCACATTTGCACTCTGGTTAGCTAGCTAGCTTACTATGTTGTGTGATACTAGGTAGCTAACTGTTAGCTATATACATGTACTAGCTAGCTACACAGTCTATTGAATTCGTTACGGTCTCACAGTATCACCAGATACCTCTTCAGGAGAACTCCGGTACTGTAACTAGCTAATAACATTGCTAGAGACGATATGGTTACATTATGCTTTGGGCGTTAGCGTTGTCAGTATGGTTTCCCGGTGTTTACGTTTTAGACAACAAGCCAGCTGCGTCCTTATACCATGCCCAGGCCGCCGCAAACTATTTCAGACAGCTACAGTCTTACTCTTACATGTATATACCCTGGCAGATTTTGTAAAGTGTGTGCCATTTTTTTCAAAGAACACGAGTAATCAGGCAAACACTTCTCTTATTTGTAATGAGATTCACACTACACTATAAGACATAGTTAGGACAATCGTTAAACAAAAGAATGGGATGGTTCCCGTTAAAAAGTTTTGCATACCTACCCGTAGTTCTTAATACTGTGTATTGCCCCCTTTACTATCCACGACGCTTGCAGTCTTTAGTGTTAGTTGTGGATGAGTTCCTGAATGTTCTCAGGTGGTAAAGCTGCATAATATTATGCTAGCAACACTTCAGATTACGTCAGAAGTTCAATATAATGGCAACCCCTTCAAAATAAAAGCCAGAAGGTCAATGCACATCCAAGTGTATAATTCCCCAATTATTATGGTAAAGTCTAAACAAAGACTGGTTTTATGTTTTAAGCATGCACAAAGATTTATGGGTAAAATGAATTTGAAAAAAAGGTTTTAGGAGCAATGATTATACCTACATTATACATACTCTACTTGCCTATGCAATTGGTCAATAACAAAAAGCTGTGACCGGTGAAGTGAGTCATGCTATGTAAAAAACATTCACCTGGGTTAGTTATACAACGTGTTCCAAATTATTTGGCTAATTATATTTTACACTGATTTTCCTAAATAGTAGATGCAAATGACAGTCAGTATAATTTTCAAGTCACCAACCATTAGGGTATAAGTTCAATTTCATTGAACAAACCACCCAATGAAAACGGTATTTAAAAAAAATGAAATACTCAAAATGCACTGTTCCAAATTATTATGCACAACAGAGTTTTTCAAAACATTTTATAGGTTGTAAAGAACAGAAAATTGTAATTATTTGAATTTGCAGCATTAGGAGGTCATATTTACTGAAATCAAAAGCTTTATCAATCAAACACATCTTAACAAAGCAAATTACATGTTAACATAGACCCCTTCTTTGATGGCACCTTCACAATTCTTGCATCCATTGAACTTGTAAGTTTATGGAGAGTTTCTGCTTGAATTTCTTTGCAGGATTTCAGAATAGCCTCCCAGAGCTGCTTTTAATGTGAACTGCCTCCCACCCTCATATATTTTTGCTTGAGGATGCACCAAAGGTTCTCAATAGGGTTGAGGTCAGGGGAGGATGGGGGCCACACCATGAGTTTCTCAAATTTTATACTTAGCTGTCAATGCCACATAGGTATTCTTTTCACCATGAGATGGTGCATTGTCATGAATAAAGATGATTGTGCTATGGAAGGCATGATTCCTTTTGTACCATGGTCAGTCAGAAACTGTATATACTTTGCCAAGGTCATTTTCACACTTTCAGGGACCCTAAAGGGGCCTATCAGCTTTCTCCCCATGATTCCTGCCTAAAATATAACTCCACATGCTGACACCTTGCTGATGTTGCAGCCTTATTGGGGCATAGTGGCCATCCACCAACCATCCACTACTCCATCCATCTGGACCATCCAGGATTGCACGGCACTTCAGTAAACAAGACTGTTTGAATATTAGTCTTGATGTATTTTTGGACCCACTGCAACTGTTTATGCTTGTGAACATTGGTTAGGGGTGGCCGAATAGTAGGTTTATGTACAACTGCAATCCTCTGGAGGATCCTACATCTTAATTTTTTCAGGCCTCCAGAGGCACCAGCAGCTTCAAATACCTATTTGCTGCTTTGTATGGTAATGGCATTTTAGCCGCTGCTCTCTTAATCCTATGAATTTGTCTGGCAGTAATCTTCCTCATTTTGCCTTTATCTGCATGAACCTGTTTGTGCTCTGAATCAGCCACAAATCTCTTCACAGTACGAAAAAAGGACAACTCCGGCACAAAATGAACCTAGGGGTTAATAACACATGGGTACAGAGTCAACCGTTCTCTGGGATGTTTTCATGCTAATCTAATGTGCCCAGTTTTATTGCAAACTGATAATTACCTTAACTCTAGTTGTGAGAACATGAATGAAGTAAAAAGAAATTGCTATATTTTATACCACTAACAAGGCTCAAAATAGCACCACACTTCCACGGTAGCATAATGAGGGTCCCTACATGTAAACATAATGAGGGTCCCTTAATGTGTTAATAACCCCTAGGTGCATTTTGCACCGGTATTGTCCTCAAATTTTTGTGAAATTTCTAATGTTTTCATACACTGACGAAGGCATTGAACTTTCGGACTCTTTTTTGCAGCAGAGAGAGAGAGATCCTTTTTCTTTCCCATATTGCTTGAAACCTTTGGCCTTCTTAAAAATGTGGAACATCCTTCTTAAGTAGTCCTTTTTGGGCTCACCTGGCAAACTGATTACTAACAGGTGTCTGAGATTAAATTCAGTGATCCAAAGAGCCAGAGTCACAATACCATTCATGAATTTGATTGAAAAACAAAATATTTAATGTTTATGACACTTAATTCCAATTAGCATAATAATTATACGGTGTATATAAAGATGAGTCACATTCATGCTAGTGCTCTCCATGGTCCTTAAATGCCTGTAGACATGCAACTCTTGTTAAACCCATAAGCAATCTGAATTTATGTAATCTTCAATGGGTCTGTATTCACTCGTAGAGGGACCTGTCTTTAAGTATTTGTTGTATCTACTCGAACCATGTTACAACATGCCATCCCATCCGCATGTGAGGCAAACTATAGTCCATACAGTCTGGAGATGTGGGGTACTCATGGTTCACTGTTTACATCTTACTTTATACACTTCAGGCTTTTGCAGATAGCACAGGGGAGAGGCTGTACGACATTAGGTGGTACAGCTACAGCCTGAGACATGCACAATAAAAAGAATTGCGTTCTGCATTTTTATGCTTTTCCCTCCATTGTACCGAACTGTGACGTTTGAACCGAGATATGAACCGAACCGTGACTTCGTTGTACCTTTCCACCCCTAATAAACACCACAGCTTCTACCATCTGACTGTTTCCTGAAGTGGGGGCACTGATTATTAAATTCATAATTTAGTGTCACATCCACCACTACCCCATGCATAGCTAGATACTGTAAAACCAGGTGTTTCTGAATAGGAATTAATTTATTCTTTAATTGTTTCTTGTATAGGCTTAATGAATCCATAGTCTTAACCATTAAAGGTACAATATGTCGTTTTCCAAACCAATAACAAAAGACGTACTTTGCATTAAAAAGGCAAACATCACTATACCTAGTGTGTACTTACATTATCCTAAATGTTTCCACCAACTTTCAAACCCAGAGAAATTTGTAATATCATTCGAAGATACAGGACTTTTCATTTTGTCTTTCGTCAATGGCGTCATATAACCTTTGACTTCGCTAGTGGCTCTATGTTCCAGGGAACTGCCAAACATAACGTGAATAAAGTTATAATATTTTAAACAATACATTACTTTCAGTGAATTTTTTCTGCTGGAGACGCTAGATTGGAAGGTTGTCATTGATGATCATAACAAAACCCATTATCCCACGCTACTTCCCGACGTCATCCAAGTACGTCTTTTGCTATTGTTTTGATTGAGAGACCCATAGCGGCCAAAAATTACATATTGTATGTTTAACGTAACACAATTACTATTATTGGTTTTGTTGCATATCTATGGCTATCGCTGTCTAGTGTGAATAAGTTTACAGGCACAATCACATTTTTATAAACCCACCACTTATTGGCTGTTCTAGGCACATTTGGCCTAGCCTCTTTGCTGTCACAAAACAGACTAGTTGTTGACTTGCAAACGATGCAGCAGCAGGACACACAGACGGGTCCTTAAGATGTATTGTAACAAGGTCATTGTACTGGTCAATTATTCTGTCATTAATCCACATGCTGTCATTGCTTAAAATGCTTAATCTGTTATAATCCTCCTCTGTAAATAGAAGTTTGAAAGTTTGTCTTGTTTTAGGAATTTGAAGTTTTGATCCAAATGAGTCATCTGTTGAGCAATTTTCAGAGCACAGGTGGCTTTTGTATTTCTGAAGGAACTGTAGTAGTTTGGGACTATGATTCTCTTCATATGATACCAGATAAAACATAGATTGCTTCAAAATGTCTTTGACCTTCTCAGAATTAAACCCTGCACTGATTGTTGGTACTTGAGGGCAATCAATATACCAACGCTTGCCATGGAGTGTGTATGTTTAACAAATGGGTAACTATCAGAAAATGCTATGATACTAGATCATTCGAAGAGATGTGTGCTATATATGCAGGACAGTTTGAATTCCTGGGGTAAACATCTCTGCTGGCCTGTCTACCTTAAGTAATGTCAAGAGTTGGGTAAGTTACTTTTACAATTGTAAATACGACTGGAATGTAATCAGTGTAACTTTTTTGCTTTGAAACTAGAATGGAAAAACAGGGAAATAATAACAAAGAAATCACGTTTTGTAGCAGTTTTTTTAGATTTGGTTTTGAACCAGAAAAATTAAAACGGAGGCAGATTAACATAGGCAATTAATAATCGATTATGGTCTTTCGTTGCATCGATGCGGAAATGATTAATTTCCACACCCCTATTGGCTACAGATGGTTTTCTTGCACTGACTGCAATGCTTTAAGATAAAACTGTGAATGTTGAGGTCTAGGGCTGCAACAACGAATCGATGATATCGATAAAAATCGTTTATTAAAATTGTTGGCAACAAATTTCATTATCGATTCGTTGGGTCTATTTTGTTGCTAGCTGTGTGGTGGAGCTACCTCACTTTAAGAAACAACGTTTTAAACTGTCTGACCGAAATCTTGGATATTATGGCAGAACTTCATTTTAAATTAAACAAAAAAGTTTTACATGCAAACTCTGTAAAACATAAATGGCATGGCACCGGAGAACCACCGTAAGGGATCACTTGAAAGGAAAAAAGGTTGGAGCGATAGGCAAATGGGACTCAACAGTAGGGTAAGATAATAATAGCATGCGTTGCGTTTTGAAATGACGATTAGTTCCTCCCACAGCAGGTAGTTCTTATTTATCAAATAGCCTGTGTTTTGTCGCGATCCAGCTTGGTTTATTAAATCAAATCCACTTCAACATTGCACGAGAAGTGTATTTAACTAGCTGGCTAATTAATGTTTGTGGTAGAGCAGACGCGGTAGAGCCAACGTTAATCTAACAAGCTCATGAACACTACATGGCAGTGCTAAAGTAAACAAACAGAAAGATTTATAGTGCAAAACTAATTTAAAACACTACGTGATTTACTTTTATCGTTTTTTCAACTAGTCTAATGTTGTGCACAGTAGAAACTCCAAAGTCTGTTTCAAAATAAAAGTCATTCTTAATCAAAAACAGTTAAGGTCAAAATAAGCATAAACGTAAAGGTAAAAATACATAAAGCAACAAAATTACTATTTAACAGGCCTTATTTTAAGGCTATGTACAACTATGTTATATTAAAGCTGTTTTTATAATTGTTTTGTAGACAATAATTTTACCATCTCAGGTCAGTCTAAGCAAGATAAAAAATTCCATATTTTGCACATTACTAAAGAAATTAGCATATGTTTTGCACATGTTTTATAGCATACATTTAGGTCTATTGTGTTAAAATTGTCAATTTGGAATATTTTTTTTTAGTTATGGAAATATTTGTTAGTCTGTTTTATCCGATTCATCGATTAATCGAAGAAATAACCAACAGATTAATCGATTATCCAAATAATCGTTAGTTGCAGCCCTATTGAGGTCATTAGCTAAGAAATTAGTAGGTAGCATTTCCTTCACAAAATCTTCTATGATGTCATGCACATCATTGCTTTGAATGTTGAAGCAGTGGTTCTGTAGTCTGCCCTGTTTTAGCAGCATTGAAATGTGAAACTGACTCAAAGGATTTTACTTGCTCACTGGTATCCACACAGATGTCTGAGATTTTTGTCACAGTCCTCATTGCAGTATTCATAAAAATATAAAACTCCTGCTGTCTCAATGTTGGTAGACTCTATAAAAACATGTCTGGCATCAGCCTTAATTCTAAGAGACTCACTTAGAAGCTGAGACCAGTAATGTCCTTTTTTGGCCTTTTTCCCTGAATGACAGATTACTGAGCTCAGTCTGTAGGTGATCCTTATTGTCAACAGCTGGAAGATGAATGAAGTGACAGGGTTGTATGGTTTTGCATTATTGTGCTATCTGACCTTACACATGAAACATGAAGTACATCAACATCTGGAGTGTTGGCCCAAACTGTCTGCTAAGACCTGATCCACATGTACCGCATGGTTCTGGTGCCTCTCCTTTTGTAATCAGTTGATTAAGAAGGACAAGCTCACCATTTCTTTGGGACAGTGGAACACTCCTATTAACTTTGAGTCAATGTATGAACTACTGCTTTGACAACTTTTACAAATATCTGAATTTTTATCATTGGCCTGAGATAGCATCCCTTGCATGGCTAAGCAAGGTGGAAGTGGGCCAATCAAATCAAGTGGATCATTTTTTTTCCTGTTTGGAGACAGATGGATATTCTTTATGTATCTCAGCTAAAACCCGATTCATCTCTTTAGGCCGGAAAGTGGTCCCTGGATGCAGCACTGCTGTCTGCATTACATTAACAAGGTTTTCTATTCTGTGAGTACACTGTGTGCTGGAGAGTGGGTCTATATTAATGATTGTTTAACAATCTGGAACTGTAACAAAGACTAGTGTTGAATTTAGCCAACAGTTTTTGCTTGCGATTGGAGAATATACATGTGGTTCTGATCCCCATGGGAATGTTGCTCAGGTGTGGTGTCAAGGTAAACCGATTTAATTGAATCCTTCTGTCATTCTTTTTTACCTTCTTATTCAGAGAGAACATTTTAGAATCAACATTGCGTGGCATTTGAAAATACTTTCTAAGATGTTTTGGACCTTTCAATCTTTTATTCCAACTTTCTTCAGGCTGTGGGTCTATGTCTTGTCTTTCTGTTGATTTGATTGAATTTTTGACATGTCTCTTTGGTATGACCCGTACAATGTATGCAGTTTAGCAATGCATTCATCAACACGTTGTTTTTAAGCACCTAAAAACTAATGTTTTGTGTTTTTAAAGGTTATTTGATGGCTATGCTTTTATTGCTTGGCAGTACTTTAGAATACGTTGATAAATCTCTTCAAGTCTCCAGTAAGGTCAGACCCAATAGGAATGACTGGAAGTTTTAAAAAAAATTCTCTAAAAGTTTCTGTGAACAGTATAGGTTTTTCTCAGTGCAGTTGCCAGGATGAATGTGCTCAAATGTTTGTTCACATATTTTTACAAAGCATTCAATGAATAGAGGTTTGGAAAGTGTCTTTCACTAAATATATTCCTCTCAGATTCCTCTGCTAAGGCACCTTTCGGTAGAGATGGACCGATACTAGTACTTCGTATCGGGCCCGATACTGGGCATACGTACTTGTGAAAAAGGCCTGATATTTCAAGCCAATACTTCCTCCACATTTAAGAGCGTTATGCTGTGCAACGCTTCACAGATTAGCCATAGATGGCCATACCTGCCAGAGAGGGAATAGTAGCTGTACAACGCATTATATAGAGAGGAAACAGTTACATTGCTCAAACATGTAACTCTTGGAACAACAATACCAAAGAACTAGTAAATCTTATTCACGTAAATGTTTCAATGGAAATGTAGCTGTATTCCAGCACTATGCATATATTTCAGGATTTGATTCCTTTACTTTTGGGGCAAATACACCCTCCTAGCTATATCCTTTGAAATATTTTTTACATAGCATGTTTTAGTTCACAGGCCATACTTTTTTGTAATAAGACAATATATTGAATGCAATTGTGTGTAATAACAAAATGTTGTTATTAAAAACATTTTTTTAAATGCTATCATATTCTCTCAGTATTCCATTTATCACACAATACTGTTTGGATGACAATTCGATAGCTTTATAATGAATTTACAATGATTATTTAATGCATTGCAATGAGCGCTATTATTCTGAAAAACTAAATCTGAGTTTGTGTTGCTAACATAATATAGTGTTGCAGAAAGAATGGAAATGTAAAGCTGCCCATTCTTCTTGGCAGAAAGCCTCCAGGTCCTGTAAATTCTTGACTTGCCTTGCATGTTTTAGATTTCCCCAAAGTGGCTCAATGACAATGAGGTCAGGAGACTGTGATGGCCACTCCAGAACCTTTATGTTTTTCTGCTGTAACCACTGAAAGGTTGAACAAATAAAAGTACTGTATTAAGGTTTTTTTTTTTACAAATAACTGCTGTACTGTAAAATAGTAATTTTAATCATCAATACGAACTGAAGGCTTCAAATTGCGGAGATCAGCACAGCCAAACCGCGACCCGAGTCATTGGATTAGAACGGGAGAAAATGAAAAATTATGATAAAAAAAAACGCAGAACGTTTTGTCGACATTATGGGTTTTAGAGAAACTTGTAATTGCAAGAGAATTTGCAAACTTAAGTTTGGCAAGCTGTATGTGTGTATGTCTCTCTCTCGCTCTCTCTCGCTCTCTCTCGCTCTCTCTCGCTCTCTCGCGCTCTCTCGCGCTCTCTCGCGCTCTCTCGCGCTCTCTCGCGCTCTCTCGCGCTCTCTCATGCAATTATCTACTCAACCAATCAATTTGGCGTAAACAGAATGAGAACATGGATCCATCATGCCTAGTTACCACTGTGCAGGCTGGTGGTGTTGGTGTAATGGTGTGGGGGATGTTTTCTTGGCACACTTTAGGCCCCTTAGTGCCTATTGGGCATCGTTTAAATGCGTAAGGGGGTCAAACACAGTATTAGTATGGTGTTCCTAATAATCCTTTAGGTGAGTGTATAGATGTATACAGTGCCTTGCGAAAGTATTCGGCCCCCTTGAACATTTCGACCTTTTGCCACATTTCACGCTTCAAACATAAAGATATAAAACTGTAATTGTTTGTGAAGAAGCAACAACAAGTGGGACACAATCATGAAATGGAACGAAATTTATTGGACATTTTAAACTTTTTTAACAAATAAAAAACTGACAAATTGGGCGAGGCAAAATTATTCAGCCCCTTTACTTTCAGTGCAGCAAACTCTCTCCAGAAGTTCAGTGAGGATCTCTTAATGATCCAATGTTGACCTAAATGACTAATGGTGATAAATAGAATGTGATAGTCTCAGAGGTCCGTTGAAAGCACAGAGAGCATCATGAAGAACAATGAATACACCAGGCAGGTCCGAGATACTGTTGTAGAGAAGTTAAAAGCCGAATTTGGGTACAGAAAGATTTCCAAAGCTTTAAACATCCCAAGGAGCACTGTGCAACCGATAATATTGAAATGGAAGGAGTATCAGACCACTACAAATCTACCAAGACCCGGCTGTCCCTCTAAACTTTAAGCTCATACAAGGAGAACTGATCAGAGATGCAGCCAAGAGGCCCATGATCACTCTGGATGAACTGCAGAGATCTACAGCTGAGGTGGGCCAGTCTGTCCATAGGACAACAATCAGTTGTATACGGCACAAATCTGGCCTTTATGTAAGAGTGGCAAGAAATCCATTTCTGAAAGATATCCATAAAAAGTGTTGTTTAAAGGAGTGTTCCACAGTAAATCAGTTTCATAGTATACCATTTACAAACGTTACCATAGATGATTTATGTCATATACACGTCTGTACTTTTTAAATATATCAGAGAAAAGCCGATAGTATATTTCAGTTCCTTTCGCATCCACTGGGGGGCTTCTGTATCCGTCTAAAGTTGAGTTACCACAACTCCCAGAATTCTA
>JACXGM010034708.1:0-11895 GCA_016801145.1 Umbra pygmaea | reverse complement strand
GATTGGCTCAGAGTTAGCAACTAGCGCCTGGCGTCTCGTAGCGATTCAACATGTTGAATCGCCTGGAATCTCTAGACGCTAGTCGCTATCAGTGGGTGGTGGGGATTAACACAGCAGGTAGCGAGATAGTGATCGGACGTAAACTGGTCGCTAACCCTAAAATCGCAAGGAGTTGCCGCAGTGAGCAAGAGCTATTACACGTAGAGGTGTGCTGGCTACTGTGAACAGTCTGTTCGACCCACTTGGCCTGGTGGCACCTATCTCCATTCAAGGAAAGTTCCTGCTGAGAGAACTCACCCACAATACCGTTGACTAGGACGAGCCCCTTCCAGCTGAAAAGGAAGCAGAGTGGATCACTTGGAGAGATTCACTACAAGCTCTTAAACACTTTGAGACTCCTCGTTGCTATACCAGTACATCTGTTTCTAACGCTCAGCGTGTAGAGCTACATGTCTTTTCAGATGCTTCTGTGAAAGCTATTGCTACAGTGGCCTACATCAGTGTTAGATGACAGAGGCATGTACCATGTGGGATTAATCATGGGGACGGCCAGACCAGCCCCCATCTCAGTCCATACAGTCCCACGACTCAAACTAGGAGCTGCATTCTAGCAGTCAAGATTGTAAAACTGGTGTCTGGAGAAATATATATCAAGCTTGACGACATGAGGTTTTACACCGACAGCAATGTCGTGCTGGGTTACATTCACAGTGTTACACGCAGGTTCTATGTGTATGTCAGTAACAGAGTGGAATGCATCTGGAAGTTCTCAAGCCCTACACAGTGGCACTACATACCCACCAACCAGAATCCAGCAGATGTGGCAACCAGGTCTGTACCTACAGCACTGCTCTCAAGCACCAGCTGGCTCACTGGGCCCAAGTTCCTGCTGCTACCTGTGAAAGACACTCCTGTGGAAAAATCTTACAACCTCGTAGACCCAGAGTCTGACACAGAAATTTGATCTCACCTCACGGCATGCACCCACACAAACTTGGGCTCTCAGCGATTTGAAATGTTCTCAACATGGCAGTCTCTCATCAGAGCCAAAGCCACTCTGATCCACATTGCCGAGACCTTCAGAGCGAGCACTACAAAGCAGGACACAGAATGTAAAGGCTGGCATCAATGCTTGAAAGGGCATGCACCTGAAAATCTGTTGAAAGCTAAACAAGTCATCATTGGATGTGCCCAGAACACAACATATCAGACTGAAATGGCTGGTCTGAAACAAGGGATGGACATCCCAAATAACAGCCGATTAAGGAAGTTGGATCCTGTCCTCGATGGTAACGGACTTCTGAGAATTAGGGGCCGGCTTCATCACTCAACTCTCACAGTAGAGGAGAAGCACCCTCTCATTGTCCCTGGTCGCAGGCACATCGGCTCCCTGCTCATCACTACTACCATTAGAGAGTCAAGCTCCAAGGGCGCGTCTTCACAGAAGGAGCTATACGCTCAGATGGCATTTGGATTGTTGGAGCCAAGAGGTGCATCGCGAAACATCTACACAAGTGTGTGACATGTAACAAGCTCCGAGGTAAGACAGCTAAGCAAAGGATGGCTGACCTCCCTGCAGATCGATTAAGCACAGAGCCGCCGTTCACCAACATAGGTGTTGATGTATTTGGTCCTTGGAGTATCTCTACTAGGCGCATCCGTGGAGGCGCTGCCAACAGCAAGAGGTGGGCAGTCATGTTCACCTGCCTCAGCGTTCGTGCAGTTCATATTGAGCTCATCGAGGCCATGGACACATCAAGCTTCAAAAATGCTTTGCGTTGATTTCTCGCCATCCGAGGTCCTACGAAGCTGATTCGATCCGACTGTGGCACAAATTTCAAGGGAACCTGCAAGGAGCTGAAAGCAATCCTACAAGATGACAAGGAGCCCAGTGTCTCCAGGTACCTCAGTGAAGAAGGCTGTACATGGATCTTCAATTCGCCCCATTCCTCTCACATGGGTGGCATGTGGGAGAGGATGACAGGAGTCTCCAGGAGGATTCTGGATTCCATGCTGTCCCAGATCAAACCCTCTCATCTTATGCACGAGGTTCTGTCTACTGTCAGACCTCTGACAACCATCTCAATGGATGTGAATGCTCCATCCCTTCTTACAGTCCCCATCCTCCTCCAGGGTGCTTTGTTGCTGCTGATCTACACCGCCAACAATGGAGAAGAGTTCAGCACTTGGCAAACACCTTTTGGGAGAGGTGGAGGCGTGAGTATCTCTCTACACTCCAGAGTCGTTCTAAGTGGTAGAGGAGCTATCCCAACATCAAGGAGGGGGACCTAGTGCTTCTTCGCGATACTCAGGCAGAGAGAAACCAGTGGCCCCCTGCTTTGGTCACCAAAACCTTCCCTGCAAGTGATGGTAAGGTCAGGAAGTTGGAGCTCAAGGTCACCAGAGGAGGGACCTCCAGGACCTTCCTCCGCTCTATTACTGAGGTGGTGGTGCTCATGTCCCCCTAGGGTGATATAGACTTTTTCATATCTCTCAGGTTTTAGTCTTTAATAGTGGTATTGTATTCAATACCAGGTAGGGAGTGTAATGTTTCATATATTAATTATATTTAATTGTTAGTAGCACCCCCTGTAGGCCACTAAGTAAATTTAACCTGCTCTTGTAACTTTAGATGTGTGTGTTCTCATTGGCTGTTAATAGTCACATTGATTGTTAGTCACATGATCAGTTCTGCCATTTTTCCTGTAAGGAAGATATAGAACTTTGAGTCCTCATTTTTATCTTGCTCCATCTGCCTGTGTTAACCATGGGGAAGCTTTGTTTGTGAGTAGATTAGTTCATCTATGTTTATATAATTTCTTTCTGCTCATATTTCATTGTATTTCATATTATTTATGTACATTATATCATACTCACTTCTGTATTATTTACAGTTTCATACTTCAACGACTTGATCACATTGAGTGCTGTGTCTTTAATAAATAAACGTAGAAGTGCACGTTGATAACCAACTTTACGCTCCTTCGTCATTTAAGCCATCTAGTCCTACTATCAAGAGTGTTTAGCTATCTGGTGATGTGTGCCTCGCTACGTGCTCAGGTGCCAGAATAGGTACCGTTAATGTAAGCTGACCGGCCAGTCAGCTAGTATGATATATAATTGTTAACAATAGCTAACATCGTTAGCATGCTACATGCAATGCACACGTTGGTGATTAAACCACTTTTCTCTTGTGAGCATCTTCAGAACTACAGCTCTTGTGGGGAGTTCCTAGTTTACAGTGATCAGCAATGTGGTCCAATGAAGGAAAAGCAGTGAACCAGTGATAGAGTCATTAGCGGCCAATAATGTGGGGAGCGAAGGCTGGCCCGTGTGGTCCGATTTAATAGACAATCTACTGTAGCTCAAATTGCTGAACATTGATGCAAACACACAGTGCATTACAGTTTGTTGCATTATGGGGCTGTTTTTGTCTGTAAAATGGGAACCTACACAACATCAGGCAGGTTGTCTTAATGTTATGGCTGTTGAGTGTAAAATTTTGTGAATTGATGATATGTATGTATATGAATATGAAATTATATCATTTGCAGAGGTGGAAATTAAATAAAAGTACTTTTCTGAGTTCACAAGTTAAGACTACTGTAATGTTTTTGAGGCTTGAATTGTCGGAACCGACAAGCTGTAGGCAACCGAAGGTAGGTTGATTGCAGTTTAGTCTTGCATTTGTCATTGACCCGTGCACATGGCTAATTTACATAAACTCCTTTTTGTAATCACCAGGCGTAAGAACGGCAAGAGGCTGTGACAAACACAGTTTTTCCATAATGTATATTTTTCTATGCTTTAACAATACTACCATCAGCTAAATGTTTTAATCTGAGAAAGTTATTTACTTTAGCCAGAATCTGCAATAAATACATTTTTATGTTACGTTCGTTCCAACGTCACTGACAGCTACATTGAAGCTAATGATACTCTATAATCAATGGCCACTGTACATTGAATCACAACGAACTGGAACTGCTAGTTAGCCAGTAGCCACTAACCCACTGCAATAACTCATCTTTTGGTTATTGTTTCCAAGCCACTGCACTAAACAGTATACAACCAACCTGGTTTTAAATAGAACAGAGTTAGCATTACTCATTAGGCATTTTTATTATTTTACGTTTGTTCTTCAAAAGTATTTACTAAATCACTGACCGCTAGATTTAGACTAATAATGCTACATCCACTCCATAAAACCCGGGAGTGCATAAAACCCAGACAATGGACTAGTTACCCTGTTAGCCACTCACCGATTGCGCTAACTCGTCCTTTCGGATACAAATCTCTAGCGATAATCATTGTAATGGTTTTCTCTTGATACTCTAATAATGTAATCTTGCTTTGAACCTGTCATTGAACTGAATTGCGAAGGGGAAGTTAAAATCGAATATCACCTGGCATTCTATGGTATTACTCAATAACGAGGGACCGGGAATCGGGTGTTGTTAGCTACCTATGCTATTACTATACCTAGCGTGGCTGGACAAAGCTCCTAATAGAACTGATATATAATATGTCCTTTAGTAGGTCTTGTACATATTTAACTATAATCTGTCACCAATAGTATTGACAATACATTTTGAAATAAATTTGAAAATATTACTCATTAGATCGTAAATGCTTACTTTGTGGTCATAACACCTATAGCTCCCAATTTATATATTATTCACTTAACTAGATGTCAAGTCTTTAAAACGGGACAGTTTGAATTGATAATTATATACCAATACAATCAACCACCTATCTGGGTAACATGTATACATGTTTAGCAATGTTCTATAATCGTTCATTATTCAATATCATAAATGCTTACCTTCGTGGTGCAGATCTTCGGTTAGCTAAACTCACAATGGGATTAGCCACAATGGTAGCTATAGCCAGGTTAGGTGTCCGTAGAGTGGTAAATAACTAGCTTGCTAGTGCTAAACATAGCTGATCAGCTACAATTGGTAAAGTCAATTTCCCAAGGTTATCCGTTGTGTTTTAGGAAGGATTATTGAAAATAAATAGATAGGTACAGTTGCCAGTTGAGCAAATTGCTTTGCTATAGCTAGCGGGCTAGGGGACAACAGTCCCCTGGAGCTGCAATCTTCTTCTTCTTCTATGATATCTGGCATCGCAACCGGCGCAATGGTGCATATACTGCCACCTACTGTACCGGGGCTGCATCCGTTTTGATTCAAATGAATGGAGAAATGAATCACCTAAATATGGAAATAAATAAAAAACGAAACTATCGATTGATTTAAAAAATACAAGCGCACTGCACCATGATGGGACACATTAAGGTACAATTGAAATAAAAAACAACAGCTTGCAATAAGACGTCTTTGAACAAGTTCCAAATTTGGGTAAAATAATAACAATAAAATGTTATTTTTTACAATAAAAAATCTTTTGGGCATGTTTTGAAAATAGAAACATATTTACTTTTTGCCCTCCATAAATTTCTTAATATTACTGTAGTAATATACATATTTGGCTAGTAATATAGACTACTGGCTTCTCGTTTTATCAGGTTTCCAGGGGGCAGTTCATCAGACAAAGCTACGAACACAAGTGGCTTAGTAAAATGTAGGTGTACCATATTAAAACTTACGATTTAATTATGTTTTCACTCTTTTATCAGTGTTTCTTATGAATAAAATCATCAACTTTCACCATTTCAAAAAAGGCATTGGAATGCATTTTACTGTCATTGTTTTACTTGTGCATTATGCATGCTTATTTTGTTTTACTGCATATGTTTTAAATTTAGGAGAAAAGGGTCAACATACAAAAGGCCATACTTGAAATTCAATTGCTAGAGCACCAGCTTAAGGTGGGAAACAGTATTTGAACATTAATGTGACATTGTGGTTGAATGGTATATAAAGCAATGCATACAAATGTCTTTATTACAGGAAATATAGAAATAAATTAACAATAATCAAAACTTTACTGTTAACTGATTTTAATTAAAGTGATTTTGACAAATCATATCTGAAACCACTCTGACATCTCTTTGGTCTACTGGGTTTACTTGGGGTTCCTCTTGGCCATCTTCATCAAGAGAAGAGGGGGCCTCTCACCTCTCATGGGGGCAATGTTGTGAAGAACAACACAAGCAGTCTCTTTCATTGACTGAAGGAGCTTTAATGAAAATGTGGATTACATCAATGCACCCAATCACATTTGGGAACTCTGAAATTAAAAGTTCTACAATGACAAACTTTTTTTTATAATTGTGGCGTTGCACAGTATATGGATAGATTACGTAGTGACATGTAACTACAATCGTCTCTCATTAAATATCATAGAAAGGAGACAAACCTGCCACTCTGTGGAATTCCTCTTTAATAACTGTCACTGTTGTATGGCCAGAGAACTGCACAAAAGTGTGTAGGAACCATTTGAGTACAAGACATAGGCTACTGTACGAACAGCCCTACACACAGTTGCATTTCACATGCTCTGCATCGCCTATGCAATAGAAAAAACTACCCGTGGTAAAAAAAACGAAGGGCAATTATGCACAAAATGTGCTCTGTGTTAAGCGCTGATCTGCGATGTGTCACATTTAATATGTGTGGTTTTAAAACATTTGTTAAATAAATTAACAAATGTTGTGTAAAACGGTAACACTCCCGCAAATGTTCATTTGGATACGAAGCACATTGATGTCTTATCACCCTCTCACGGCAGATAATATTATTTCGTAACCCTGAAACTTACCCGGTTATGTCACATAGCCCGCTTTCTGGAATACCCACCAGATGAAATGCCATCACACAGTATGTAGATCCGTAAACTGTCATTCAGAAAACAGGTCATCAGATAGTAGAGGTAATCGGAGTGCCATACAGCGGTGGCTAATGATTCAGATAGCGTATTTTAGCGTATTTGAATGAACTGACATTTAGTTCAATTTGTCCTAATTGTGCAGGGAAAGGGCTTAAATGTAACACTGATTCGCAAAATCATGGGTTCTGCAGCAACTGACTGTAGTAATTCGTGTATGTCTGCCTGTCTAGTCTGTACATTGTGTTTTACACATTAAACAAATCAAAACAGAACCAAATAATGAGTAACCTACATTTGTCCAAAGGAAACAATTTCATAAAACATTTTGCAGCTTTTTTTCTGTAACTTTGTCCCATTTCCCTTTCACTGTTCAGGTCAGGTCACTAATTTAGGCTGCTACCGACATTATACATTATAGATAGTTGTTCTTGAAAATTTTTTATATTGTTTTGTAGTACAATTTTGTACTAGATTAGCAACAAACCATTTCTAACACTACACACTCCAAACAGGAAATAAAGTTTGCCAGATACACAGGCACATGATCCAGCGTGCTCTAATAACCCCAACGAGTGGCATTTTATCAGAATATAACATAGATCATCTGCTTAGAAATATTGGTTAGGATAGAACACCACAATTAAATCAAAGTAAATAAAAGTATATTACATTAATTATGAATTTATCTTGTCTTTGTTTGATACAAATTGTAGCCTATATGATTATAATAAAAAAATATATATGTTCTATAATGTCTGACACATTAAAAAAGCTCATACTTTTGAATAGTCAGTATGGAAAGTGGACCCCAAAGTATAACGTTGGCGAGACAAATGTCAGAAAATATTGAGGTGTGAGCAACAAGGTCTGTGGTACATGATTGTTGTAAATGTATTGAGTTATTGTCCAATAAATCACGTCAGTCTGGTGATCATACATACCAAATTTCATGCAGATCGGACACACAGTCTACAAGGAGTTAGTAAAAGTAGGTTTACGATAAATTGTAATTTTTCATGCATAAAAGTACTGGCGGAAATCGGCTTGGCCTATGTCAGAAGATTCAGCTGAACTCAGGGAATGTGCAGATATGTGTATCTTCTATATGCGATGTACGGTTTGGGAGTTATAAGGGCAAACATGTTTTTTCTGCTATAGCGCCACCTAGTGGTGGAAGTGGCTGAATTTTTCTGTCCTTGCGGTGATCTGGACCAGTCCTGAAAATGGCACCCCAATGACCATGTACGGTTTAGGCTGTAGTATCAGTTTTAGAGGAAGAATAATAATCCTTAGGAAAACAATACATTGCTTTGCAACGACGGTTCCCAGCCCCTTCGGGCTTGGACCCCTAAATATGTATAACTTTCTAGCGTCAAGCTCTACAGAGGTGTGCTGTTGAATTGCCCATGTTCTGTGTCGGTGCGTTTAAACAGGGATGGGCACTAAATTCGCTTGGAATTCTGGGAGTTGTGGTAGCTCTAGTTTAGACTGATACAGAAGCACCCCAGTGAATGCGAAAGGAACTGAAATATACTATCGGCTTTTCTCTGATATATTGAAAAAGAACATACGTGTTTATGACATAAATCATCTATGGTAACGTTTGTAAATGGTATACGATGAAACTGATTTACTGTGGAACACTCCTTTAACAAATAAAAAACGGACAAATTGGGCAAGCAAAATTATTCAGCCCCTTTACTTTTAGTGCAGCAAACTCTCTCCAGAAGTTCAGTGAGGATCTCTGAATGATCCAATGTTGACCTAAATGACTAATGATGATAAATAGAATCCACCTGTGTGTAATCAAGTCTCCGTATAAATGCACCTGCTCTGTGATAGTCTCAGAGGTCTGTTGAAAGCAAAGAGAGAGTCATGAAGAACAAGGAACACACCAGGCAGGTCCGAGATACTTTTGTGGAGAATTTTAAAGCTGGATTTGGATACAGAAAGATTCCCTAAGTTTTAAACATCCCAAGGAGCACTGTGCAAGCGATAATATTGAAATGGAAGGAGTATCAGACCACTGCAAATCTACCAAGACCCGGCCGTCCCTCTAAACTTTCAGCTCATACAAGGGGAAGACTGATCAGAGATGCAGCCAAGAGGCCCATGATCACTCTGAATGAACTGCAGAGATCTACAGCTGAGGTGGGCGAGTCTGCCCATAGGACAACAATCAGTTGTATACGGAACAAATCTGGCCTTTATGGAAGAGTGGCAAGAAGAAAGCCATTTCTGAAAGATATCCAAAAAATGTGTCATTTTAGGTTTGCCACAAGCCACCTGGGAGACACACCAAACATGTGGAAGCAGGTGCCCTGGTCAGATAAAAACAAAATCGAACTTTTTGGCAACAATGTAAAACGTTATATTTGGCATAGAAGCAACACAGCTCATCACCCTGAACACACAATCTCCACTGTCAAACATGGTGGTGGCAGCATCATGGTTTGGGCCTGCTTCTCTTCAGCAGGGACAGGGAAGATGGTTAAAATTCATGGGAAGATGGACAAGAGCCAAATACAGGACCATTCTGGAAGAAAACCTGATGGAGTCTGCAAAAGACCTGAGACTGGGACAGAGATTTGTCTTCCAACAAGACAATGATCCAAAACATAAAGCAAAATCTACAATGGAATGGTTCACAAATAAACATATCCAGGTGTTAGATTGGCCAAGTCAAAGTCCAGACCTGAATCAAATCGAGAATCTGTAGAAAGAACTGAAAACTGCTGTTCACAAACGCTCTCCATCCAACCTCACTGAGCTCAAGCTGTTTTGCAAGGAGGAATGGGCAAACATTTCAGTCTCTCGATGTGCAAAACTGATAAAGACATACCCCAAGCGACTTGCAGCTGTCGGGTTGTAAGGGGGCTGAATAATTTTGCATGCCCAATTTTTCAGTTCTTTATTTGTTAAAAAAAAGTTTGAAATATCCAATAAATTTTGTTCCACTTCATGATTGTGTCCAACTTGTTGTTGATTCTTTAAAAAAAAATACAGTTTTATATCTTTATGTTTGAAGCCTGAAATGTGGCAAAAGGTTGAAAAGTTCAAGGGGGCCGAATACTTTCACAAGGCACTGTATTACATTCAGTAATGGACTAGTGTTATGTGAACAAATGAAATAAATGAAAGCAGTAACGAATAGTGTCTGATTAATTTAACACCAAAAACTCTTCCACTCTTCATCCAGTTAAAAGATGAGATCAATACCATTTCGCCATCAAGGCTGTGTTAATTGTTGTTTATTTTTAATATACAACATGCAGTTTAGATGAGACATTTATATTGTAGGTCAAATTTAAATGACTAAAGCGCTACAAATAATACATTTGACCACAGAACATAGTTGTACTGTACACTCTAGACTAGTAGATATCCAGGTGAAATGCTTTGGATGAATGTGCAACCTGGAGCCACCTGGCGGCCATTCATTGTGTTGTTTTCTTTTAAAAACTGCTAACAAAATTTTACTTAATCGGCTGAAGTGTACTTCATTACAACACGGTAGAGCACCGCCCCTTTTCCACCACTTTATTGCATCTACATCTGTAGGTACTATACCTGTCTCTACTTGGAGGCATGCGGCATGCCCTATATTGCATTCCATCTACCCGTAGCTTTATTGTCTTCATCAAAACTAATAATGCCAACATGTAACTGTAACGCTCCCCCTTCTTGACCGGACATGGACCCTTGTTTCCCTCCTGGTTTTGTTTTCCCCTGGTTGTGTTTTACATGTACTTCTTAGTCATTGTGTTTGGTTAGATCCCTTTTGTTTTTCCCTAACATGTATAGTCCGGTCCAGGTTTTGTTTCAGCCCTTTATGTCTTCCCTCTATTTCCTAGTCTTGTTCCTGTTGCCGTAATCACATGGTTCTGTTATCCAATCCCATATTGTATTCCCCTCACAGCTGTTCAGTGTTAGTCATTAGTGTCCTATTTAGTTTAGTCTTGTATGACATTTGTTATCTGGTCATTGTCCCTTGTCATTAAAGGTCTGCCTGGTCCGGATTGATTGTACCATAAGCTAAGTGAGTACTCTTAAAGGCAAATATCCTGTTCTGTTTTCTTATATGTACATAATTCTGCCTGAGTTCTAGTTTTCTGTGTTTTGATTTGTAGCTTATAAGTTTAAGCGTGTTTGTTGGACTTTCTCCTGCGGGAAGATGGACAATTCTTTAATGAAATGAGATTATTGTTTCTATTTCCAAGTCTGTGAGCTCGTTTCTAGCTAGGGCACTGTCTATTACCTTATTCCTGAGTTGATCATGACAGAATGACCAGATCATTGTAGACAAAATGAAAATGAATAGGAGTGAGCTATGTTGGGAAAGTTGGGCTCAGGAGGACCCTTTAATGGACCTCTACAACACCTCCTATGAGGACTTTTTGATCAGAGAGGCAATAGATGGGGACTACATCCTTCCCCGTTGTGTTTTTGAGAAACCTGCCCCTTTTAACCCCAGTTCCAAGAGGGCTAAGAGCTCCATTTCCAAGAAGGATACCGGTCCCTGTACCAATAAGACTACTACTCCCAGTCCCAAGATGGCCTCCTGCCAGAGTCCCAAGATGGCCTCCAGCCAGAGTTCCAAGAGGGCTGCTCCCAGCCCCGTTCCTTGAGAGCCGCTGTTTATGCTCTTTTAAAGAGAGACCCCAAAGTGGATAGGGACTACCAGGAGTGGATGAACCAGGAGGACCAGACTCTCAGTGACCAACCTGACCTGGTTCGTCAGTTCTTCTCGTGGAGATCCGGATTCGGGTCCCTTAATGAGGAGGCTGAGACGTTTTTGTTGAAGCGGATGGTTACCCGATCCCCTCAGCTACTGACCTGTTTGGAAGCCACCGAGGCCCCTCAAGATCCTCTGTCTTCCTGCAAGGCCCCTCGACGTCCTGTCAGAACCCTGATAGCCCAGGTTCAGAATCCTATAGGTCGGGTAGAGAAGGTCTCCATCACTCCGCGGCCACAAGAGGTCGCTCCCGTTCCACGGCCACAAGAGGTCGCTCCCGTTCCACGGCCACAAGAGGTCGCTCCCGTTCCACGGCCACAAGAGGTCGCTCCCGTTCCACGGCCACAAGAGGTCGCTCCCGTTCC
>JACXGM010034707.1:0-11889 GCA_016801145.1 Umbra pygmaea | reverse complement strand
AAATTCCCAACCAGGCCTCTCACTTCTATCATGGCCACCTAATAATCCCCCTCCTTCCTAATTGGCATATATAACTACTCACCTGTCCACCTGATAGCTGATGTGTGGTGAGCGTTCTGGCGCAAAATGGCTGCCGTGCATCACCCAGGTGGGTGCTACACATTGGTGGTGGATGAGGTGGGCTTTCCCCCTCACTGTGAACAGCGCTTTGAGTTCCTTGGAAGAAAAGTGCTATATAAATTGAATGCATTATTATTATTATTATATTAGACTGATTATCGTCTTAGATTTTGGATATCGTAATATTGTGATATGACAAAAGTGTTATCTTTCCCTGGTTTTAATGGCTGGATTACAGTAAAGTGATGTAATTTTCTGAACTTACCAGACTGTTCTAGCTTTTCTATTATTTGGCTTTACCCCACTTAGTTATTATATACACGTCATTGATGATAATTTATCAAAAATCTCATTGTGCAAATGTTTCTTTGTAAGCACCAATTGTCAACCCTAAAATATCGCCGCAATATCAATGTTGAGCTATTTGGTACTTACTCACCACATCCAATATGATTGAGCATTATTATTTTACTATAATACAATTGAATTTTAAATTGACAGAGATTGGTAAATGTTCCAAAACAATATCTGTGTCTTGCACACCTCTTTGACAAAGAAAGTGCAATTCTTCACTTGTTAATTATAATAAAGAAAATTGCCTTTTTCTCTTTACATATGTGTACGCATTTTCCAAACTTTAAAAATAATTAAAAATATCGAGAGATATATCTTTAGTCGTTAAAGCTACAAAATATATCGAGATATTCATTTCGGGCCATATTGCCCAGCCCTACTCTTTATATATAAATTCATGATTCCACTGACTATACATGTTTGGACAGATTAATGGAACAACATGCCTTTTCAGTGATCAGCTAAACCAGTGGTACCAAACCTCTCATCAGGCCCCCCTAGACATGCCACGTTTTCATTAAATGAATCAGGTGGGCCATTTCAGGGTTTAAAAAACATGATGTGTCTCGTGGGGCCTGTGGAGAGGTTTAGGAACCTCTGACCTAAACCATTTCCCATTTTCATAGTGAGGAGGACGATGTGCAAAAGATGTATGATGCTGAGCTGTCATTCCTGGAGTCGTGTCTGAAGGTGAACCCCAAATCGTACGGCAGCTGGCACCACCGAGGCTGGGTATCAGCCCGCCTTCCCAGACCAGACTGGGCCAGAGAACTGAGCCTGTGTGATCGTTGTCTCAGCCTGGATGACCGCAACTGTGAGTCAAACGGGAAGGAAAAGCTCAGCGATGATGGATGGAATATACATTTACCTAAAGGATTATTAGGAACACCATACTAATACTGTGTTTGACCCCCTTTCGCCTTCAGAACTGCCTTAATTCTACGTGGGATTGATTCAACAAGGTGCTGAAAGCATTCTTTAGAAATGTTGGCCCATATTTATAGGATAGCATCTTGCAGTTGATGGAGATTTGTGGAATGCACATCCAGGGCACGAAGCTCCAATTCCACCACATCCCAAAGATGCTCTATTGGGTTGAGATCTGGTGACTGTGGGGGCCATTTTAGTACAGCAAACTCATTGTCATGTTAAAGAAACCAATTTGAAATTATTCGAGCTTTGTGACATGGTGCATTATCCTGCCGTCAGAGGATGGGTACATGGTGGCCATATGGTGGACATGGTCAGAAACAATGCTCAGGTAGGCCGTGGGATTTAAACAATGCCCAAATGGCACTAAGGGGCCTAAAGTGTGCCAAGAAAACATCCCCCAAACCATTACACCACCACCACCACAATGGTAACAAGGCATAATGGATCCATGTTCTCATTCGGTTTATGCCAAATTTTGACTCTGCCATCTGAATGTCTCAACAGAGACTCATCAGACCAGGCAACATTTTTCCAGTCTTCAACTGTCCAAGTTTGGTGTGCTCTTGCAAATTGTAGCCTCTTTTTCCTATTTGTAGTGGAGATGAGTGGTACCCGGTGGGGTCTTCTGCTGTTGTAGCCCATCCGCCTCAAGGTTGTGCGTGTTGTGGCTTCACAAATGCTTTGCTGCATACCTCGGTTGTAACAAGTGGTTATTTCAGTCAAAGTTGCTCTTCTATCAGCTTGAAGCAGTCGGCCCATTCTCCTCTGACCTCTAGCATCAACAAGGCATTTTCGACCACACGACTGTCGCATACTGGATGTTTTTCCCTTTTCACACCATTCTTTGTAAACCCTAGAAATGGTTGTACGTGAAAATCCCAGTAACTGAGCAGATTCTGAAATACTCTGACCGGCCCGTCTGGCACCAACAACCATGCCACACTCAAAATTGCGTAAATCACCTTTCTTTGCCATTCTGACATTCAGTTCGGAGTTCAGGAGATTGTCTTGACCAGGACCACACTGTAAATGCATTGAAGCAACTGCCGTGTGATTGGTTGAGTAGATCATTGCATTAAGGAGAAATTGAACGGGTGTTCCTAATAATCCTTTAGGTGAGTGTAGTTTAGATGGTGGGTGGGTGGAAAGGTGGATAGGACTAAGGTATAAAGTACACAGGTGTTCAGATATGCTCACTTGTAGCCTTTATTTTTTTTTACAGAGATGATTTTTTGTATTTTAACTTTTTACCAGTTTATTTTTTATATCTTTATAATTTTGTATTGCTCAATACGTGATGAAGGCCCTGAATACGTTTTCCTTTAGAATTGTCATTTTTTAAATTTTGCTCTGTTAGTTCACTGCTGGGACTACCGAAGGATGGTGGTGAAGATGTCCGGCGTGCCCGTAGACCAGGAGCTGCAGTTCACTGATCGCCTCATCGGCTCTAACTTTTCCAACTACTCCAGCTGGCACTACCGGAGCACCCTCCTTCCCTTGCTCCACCCAGAATCTCCAGAGCCCCATTCGCCATGTCAACAGGCCTCCCACTCTTCTCCTCTGACCTCCCCCCAAACTCACTCCCACCGTGTCTGTGAGGAGCAGCTGCTCAAAGGTTTGTGCAGCTCAGTGTCAAACGCAGTGGCCAGGCCAAAACACATACACAGTGGCCAGGCCAAAACACATACACAGTGGCCAGGCCAAAAGACATACACAGTGGCCAGGCCAAAAGACATACACAGTGGCCAGGCCAAAAGACATACACAGTGGCCAGGCCAAAAGACATACACAGTGGCCAGGCCAAAAGACATACACAGTGGCCAGGCCAAAAGACATACACAGTGGCCAGGCCAAAAGACATACACAGTGGCCAGGCCAAAAGACATACACAGTGGCCAGTACCCAACATCAATAACAGTTATGGTAAGTCTTACTTTGACAAGTACAGATTATAGGGGCGGTTTCACAGGCACAGTTTAAGACTAGTTCTGGACAAAAAAATATCAATGCAGATTTCCATATCAGAGCATTTTTCCAGCCCGGGACTAGGCTTAATCTGTGTCCACAAAACCCTTTAACTAATATTTCAGTATTTCGTTTATTGACTTTTAATTAAGCGGGGGGCATAGACATTTGCAAGCCACTCCTTAAAATAAGGAGCTAAATCATTCAGTTCTAACTTAAAAACAACTATTTTTTTAAAGGCAACTCCAGTCAGAGGACAGTGCACAGAAAAACATTATGGATGTCTTGTGCCAGGTTGTAGCAAATTGCTAATTTCTGCCCGTAGTCCCTGGGCAGGTAGATGGTGCAATAAAATACAGACATAGTGTTTACAATATACAATACAAATACATAAAGTCATAAAAATCTACTGAGCTTTTTGTCCTCTAATCCCACCCCACCTGGAACTAAAATTAGACCCCCCCCTAAAAACACCCAATACTTTAGCACATCAATTCATTGGTGGGAACAAGTCTGCTTTGTTAACAACCAATGCTTTGCTAACCGTGAAAATTAGTGCAAGTTAGTGCATGAAATTATCTCTGTAGGAAGAGTATTCCACTGATTTATAGCCACAAAGGAGAATGTTGTCCTCCCAAATGCGGTTTTGCATTGTGGAAGACTATATTCGCCCCTCGTGGCTGATCTAGTTACTCGTGTTGTTTTTTAAGAGTGGAGTATAACAAATCTTTCTAGAGGAGCAGACAAATTAAGAATTAAGAATTAAGCAAACATTTGAGTGAAATATAACATTTTCAAGATTTAGCATGTCATATTTGGTAATGACGTGGCTTTTTGTCATGGATCTTGAGGACGCTTTTATACAGTGATTCAAGGGGCCTTAGAGCTGTGTTGCATGCCTGAGACCAGCTTGAAATACAATATAAAAAATGTGGAACAATCATTGCATATAGGTATGTACTCGATGCCTCAACAGTAAGGGGATTTCTGATAATTCTGTAGTTTGATTTCAGTGTGCTTTTTTAAAGGTGAGAGTTGGATCAAGGGTGGCACCCAGATATTTGAATTAATCCACATTTTTTATAATTTGCCCATTTACAAAGATGTCAGGACATTCTCTAAGTTTGCACCTGTTTGTGAAAAACTAATCATTATAGATGAGATGACATATCATTGACACATTGTAGCAAACTTTCTAATCTACTGTGGATGTCAAAGGGCACAGTCACATTGCAGTTTAATAAATGATTATGTATACCATTAAATAATGATTGAGTTAAATTAATAGAATCAAGCATTTTTGTTGAATTTTCAGAGTATGAGCTCGTACAGAACGCCTTCTTCACTGACCCCAATGACCAGAGTGCCTGGTTTTACTACAGATGGTTGTTAGGCAGAGGTATGTGAGCTATTATTGTTGATGTACATTTTCTATATTTATTGTATTCCTTTGTCCGTTGAGCTGCCTATAAGCTGTTTCTCAGGTTTGTATTTTACTTTAGACATCTAGTGGACACTTATGCGGAATGATTTACGGTAGAAAGTAATTACATTCTATTACAATTTATTATTAACATTTGTGTCTCAGCTGAGCGGGAGGAGATGATCAGCTGTGTGTTTGTGAGTCGTGAGGAGGAGAGAGTGGCCGTGGCATTCTCCAGACCGGTTAACGTGAGTACTCCCATATGCACACTGAAAATAGACACCTCTTTATGATTCATTCCAGGGTTTTTGGCCACTTGTTGTGAAAGTGGTGCTGCCCAGAGAACTGCAGCTAACTGGATATTTTCTCTTTTTTTGACCATTCTCTGTAAACACAAGATATGGTTGTGTGGGACAATCCCAGTAGATCAGCACTTTCTGAAATGCTCGAACCAGCCTGTTTGGCACCAACAACCATGCCATGTTCAAAGTCATTAAAATCACCGTTCCCATTCTGATGCTTGGTTTAAACTTCAACAGATCGTCTTGACCAAGTCTACATGCCTAAATGCATTGACTTGCTGCCACATGATTGGCTGTTTAGATATTTGCAATAAATAGAAGTTGAACAGGTGTACCTAATCAAGTGGCCAGTGAATGTAGATTATGCACTTCAACAACATAGTACGCATCCATCTCAAGTCCCAGACTGTATTTCCTCCCCTTTAAATCAACCCTATTTCTGGGCTCTTGTCTCTCAGGCTTCATCGAGTGGTCTTATTCTGGTGCTTGATGGTCAGCCCCAGCGTGTGGAATGGAGGAGCATCCACCCTCGCTTCAAACATAGCCCTGTATGGGTATCCTTTCCTTCAGCGTACAAGGTCAACAGGTTTACTGACATTCCTTTATTCTAGCCTAGTGGTTGGAGCATGTGTTCAGTAGCTGAAAGATTGCTGTTTTGAATCCCCCATCTGACAAGATGATAATTGGTTATTCTGTCTTGATCACCACATTTACAGATGCAGTCCACAATTTTGGCCACCAGTTGTAAATGTGGTGCTATTGAGCTGAAAATACTCCCTAAAAATAGTGTAAAGTGTCATGTATTTGCTCTATGACATGATTTGTCCCCAATGTCATCAAATCCACCTGACTAAAACCTGGAATTACATGGTTTGACAGCAATCCATTTACGTATAAATGGCATGTCCAGGCCAAAATGGGAGCTTTAAATATTCAGGCCTGCACTCAGGGCAGGTTGCATAAAGTTTGTGGAACTGCTTGGGCTTGTCTGGGCATGCTTAGGCTGGATGGATGTTGCCTGGAAAAGCTATAAAAGCAGCACACTTCTAAGGATGCTACACATTATATTGATATCATTTTGTATGTATTTTGTAATAAGGCATTTTGTATTGCACTTTTATTAGGTCCAAATTAAACCTTTAATTCATGTGATTAATTTATAATCCTTAGCTTTAAAAAAAAAGTTTATCGTTGTTAATGCATTATTGTTTTCCAGCCAAAACCAACCACACATAGTACTTGACTTCTGAGAGTACTTGACCACTGGTAGTTGTTTTTATAGTGCAAAATTACTGGCACCCCTGACTGGCAATGCACAAACAATACTGTAAAAAACATTACAATTATAGAGAAACTCAAAATACCAACATGTGAGAAATACTGTTTTTAATACTTTTTTATTAATGTGTCAGTGTAACCAACCAAAACCATTTGTTGATTAAAGGACCATTCCAGAGTAAATAAAATATTTAATATAGTATTTAAAACATTACCCTAGAGTGATTTATGTCATACACTGCTCTTTCTGCCTTTTTTCCCAAAAACAGACAAGAGTACAGTTCGGGCGCTTCAATTTCAATGTGCACTTGAAATACCACAATGTCCAGAATTCAATGCGAACTTTGCACCTGCGCCTTGCGACTTGCTTCAGTGACATCGAATCTAGCATAAGGACCTTGGCCTACTAGTTAGTAATAATGCACTTTAACTTGTAATATTTACGATGGGTCACAATATTGTCAGAGAGCTATATGCCCTATCTTGCTTCAGTAGGTACAGATTTAACCATAATCCGTCACCGATACATTTCGAAATAAAGTTGAAATGATCACACAATTTGCAAAAATGAGACATGCTAGTCTAATCTACTAATAATACTTTCAACGATTACTTCTCACCAAGTCGATCGCCAGATATATCACCTACCAAGCTCAAATTCATACAGGCTTAGCAATATTCTGTCAAACATCATTTGTAATTCTAGGTTGCGGTCATATAAGTATTTAGACAAACAACTGGACAAAACCTGGGCCTGACTGGTTTGTCCAGTTGTTTTTTGGGATAAAGAATCAAACATTTCCAAAACACCTCGGTCCATGTGGGCATCGAAACTCGGTTGATGAAACAAACAGATGTTATCATCTTCTTGCCTGGAGGTGGTTGAAAGCAAAAAATAATTTTCCCACTCTTTCCAACAAAACATTTGCTGTCTCTGTTGGCATTGAAAGCTTGACCGTTGGCAACTACCCAAACAGCAGCTAGATAGATTCAACCGATAAAGTTGGGCAGGAGCCCTTCCCATATTCCTTCCTCACTGAAATCCAGCTCAAACATCTGGTTGGATATTACCAATAATCAATAATACTTGAGCCAATTTGAAAATGTCCAGCTTTTCAGATATTTACTCACTTGCTCCCACAATTGTTAAAAACAATCAGGCTCTTACTTTTTCATATATGTCTATGGAGCTATTTAACATTGAGGAATGCAAGAGTAGTATTCCAGCACCAAGTAGTAGCATTTCTATGATCTATCCTGCCATGTCGCTATCCAGCAACTCTTTGTGTCTAGATCGGGCGCCTGTAAATTCAATCGCGGAAGTATAGTTGGTGGACGTAATTATCCCATGCGTGATCTGACTAAAGGCTTCCGTTTTGGATTAGCAGTGGATTAGCAGTGAACCATGTGCACGCCCCACGCCATTCCACAGAACTTCCAAAGGAGTTGCTGAGTTGCCAACAAGGCAGGGTTATAGTGGGAATTGGGGAGGAAGGAAAATTAAAATAAGATTCTGCAATGCACCAGCTGGGCACGGACAGGGAATTTAGACCCATGTATGTCTGATCAGCCTCATCAAATTACCTAATCAGAATTCAACCACCTAGTCAGAGACTTAGGTTTTTAAAATGCAAAAGCACTACTGGGTTCAACACTGCAAGGATGGTGTTTGCTGTCACCAGTTATTGAGGCTACTCAAATCCATCAATGCTGGCTCACTATTGTAGGGCACTGCAAAAACTGGAACACAGAAACTGAGTACTAACAAAAATCTGCAGCAAAACACTTAGCTCGGTTGAACTTAGGCAGTGTGTCAGAAACATATCAATTAAACATTATAGTCAATAAAACTTAATTCCATTTTTCTCAATTCCTACATGATACAGTCAGTCAGTCAAATTATATTTGTGTTCACTTTGAAGTAGTCTATCATAATCACAAAATCTTTTCAGGAAGAAAAAATTGTTGTCCAGTATTATTGTGGAATAAAATAGGTTAATCATTTTTTAAGTTGCTCTTATTGACTAGAGCTCATAGCATTAAAATGGATTACTACAGTGGGTCCGCTTGGCGTAGTGGGCTGAGTCGCTGACTTGCAGGACAAGCTATGTCATGAGTCAGTGGTTCGAGGCTGACTATGTCTTCTCTGAGTCTGCCCAGAACCCCCAGCACGAGGCAGCACAAATGGACATAGCAGTGCGAAGGGCACAACGCTGCCAAAACTATACTCTATTTTATTG
Source organism: Umbra pygmaea (assembly GCA_016801145.1). Lineage (NCBI taxonomy): Eukaryota > Metazoa > Chordata > Actinopteri > Esociformes > Umbridae > Umbra > Umbra pygmaea. Next base: position 3,274 of record JACXGM010034707.1, on the reverse strand, counting down.
ATAAAAATAAAATAGATTTAGATGATAAACTTTTGAGATAAATATTAGGTGAATTATAAAATGTATACATACATCGTGTTCCAAATGATTATGCAAATGTTGTTTTACACTGATTTTCCTAAATAGTTTAATTTTAATTTTTATTTTCAAGTCACCAACCGTTAGGGTATAAGTTGAATTTAATTGAACTCAATGAAAACAGTATTTTTTTCAACAAAAAAACTCAAATGCACTGTTCCAAATTATTAGGTACAACAGAGTTTGAAAACTTTTTATAGGTTGTAAAGAACTGAAAATTATAATTTGTTGAATTTGCAAAATTAGGAGGTCACATTTACTGAAATCAAAAGATTTCAATCAAACACATGTTAACATTGCAAGCCTCTGGAGGATCTTACACCTTGAGGTTTATAGGACTCCAGAGGCACCAGCCGCTTCAAATACCTGTTTGCTTCTTTGTAATGGCATTTTAGCAGCTGCTCTCTTAATCAGCCATGCCAACTCCTCACCTTTACGTGAAATTCACTTTTTTGAAACCGAAATGGGTCACCGACATGACAAATATTTGTGGGGGGGGTGTCGTGGTTGTGGCCAAAACAGCATTTTACCCGTGCTTCGCCTTTTTACAAGTGGATAGAAAGATAGAAATGGGGCTATAGAAATGATAGCCCCATTTCTATCTATCATTTCTATAGCCCCATTTCTATCTATCATCCCCGCGAATAAGCTTAGCTCCCCAATTACCCCCCCCCTATAAATATTCCCTCTTTCACTAAAATAAATAAAATAATTATTTACAATGGATGTCGTAGCTCTGCTTTTCTAAACTTCTTTTTCTAATTGATGCAGGTTTCTAAAATGAATTAAAACCTTTGTCTAATGCCCACACAGGAAACACTCATTCAGTCAGTACCTACTTAATGTATGGATTTAGAGTAATATAATAGAAACCCATCATATACAACCCCAGCCTTTGCTTACGTGGCAGGCCTGCAGAGGTGGCAGCAGGCTGTCCAATAATATGATGAATTGTTTTAAAAAATTTAAAACATTTTAGTGGTAATAATATAAGCTTATATGTATGTACCGGTATGTGATCTACTGTATATCGTTCTTTTTCCTTTTTTCTTTTATTGTACTTTGGCGTTAATTGTCCAGTGTGTAAAATTTTATTTGCCTACTAAAAGTCTTATCAGGTACTCATTAAAAACAAATAATTATAGTTTATCTAGTTGGATGCCAATTATTTGATATTTTAATTTATGTTGTTATTTATCTAGACAATAGTTGGTTCGCCAGTGAGACTGGGCTATTCAGACTAGGAAACTATAAATGTTTAGGTCCATTTTAAATATAAATTTAAAATTGAAAAACATGTTGAACCACAATTTATTTCGTACCCCCTTTGGGAATAGCTGGTCTATAACAACAGTACAGAACATAAATAATTACTGTAGTTATCTTGTTTTAAAAATATGCCATATAAGGCACCACCGCGTATAGGGTACAGGTGGGTGTGCCGTTTGCAATAGCGCGCATAAGGCGGGGTGTTCGTTGAGTCTCCGTCATGATTGAATTCAGATCGAAGCCCACAAATACAAACGGTTGGTTTTACATTGTGGCATAAATTGGGTGTTAGTAAATAAATATTTTGCACTTCTCTAATGGGAAACAACCTACTGTTGGATGAACAATATAAAGGTAGCTAATTAGGAGTAGTAGTGTAATATCCAGTACCACACTGATTAGCACAACTTGCCAATAATATGATGATCAATTTTCTCACAGACTTGTCTTCCCATGTCATTAGGGCTGGGCAATATTGCTGAAAATGATATCGTAGTATTTGACAGTATTTATTGCTTTAACCCATTTACTCCTAAAACGCCTGCTAAAAACACCTATAAAAAGCTATGTTATTCTAGGATGAATATCCTTATCTCCTGAAGGTTTTCAGGAAAAATACAACTTCTACCAAAACCTAAGCCTCTGTAGCACATAGAAACATGACAAAATTAATTTTCATATTACCACATGAAATGAACATGCTGAACAGCATTGAACGTGCTGTTGTCAAAAATCAGTAGGATGTAAAAAAGATCCCGCAAATGAGTAAATTACTAGGCAAACTTAGTCATCAAATGTATTGGCAGTGTAATAAAGTAGCTACGATGTTTCAGATGTCACCTCCTGTGCGTCACACTATAATTTTAAAGCTTCAATATTTCGTGTTTGAAATGTTTTAACACAGTTACAAATTTGACAGAACTACAATTGAAGGCCCACATAATTTACAGTAAGCGACACAGTGCATTGCTCTGTCTTGGTACTTCCTTAACCACTGGTATTCTATAAAGGTAATGATTACAGGTTTTAATATGCTATTTATTCATTATGCCAGTATTGTATTACTATGTATTATGTTAGTTATTCATTATGCCAGTATTGTATTTATATATTAACATTATTGCATGTATTATTATCAACAATCAACAATCATCACCATAACTATATTACTATTTATTATGCTGTTTATTCATTATGTTCGGTGTACTGATTATTTTCCGTCACCAACATGTCCCATAGATCATTGGTAAAAATACGGTTTGCGGGTGAACTGCTTTGCCTTGCGCGGCAGATAATCCTCTACCACCTCCCTCCAAACTCCTCACTATCTTCCAACTCAATGCCCTCGCTGTCAAAATCCTCCTCTTTCGTACCCAGTCTCAAAAACAAATGCACGTGTATGTCTGATTGGTTTATGTGATTTTCAGCGAACCACAGTACATTTTGGTGGTTTACGTCATCTATAAAAAACAACATGAAACATCTCATGTGTATTTGAATCAATGTCAGTGCATTCTATGCTGCACGCATCATGAAAAGGTTGACAAGTACAAAATGCTGTGTCGCGCAGCAGCCGGCAGGAGGTTCTGAGTTGCGCAATGCAGGAGGCGTAATGTTTCGCCATGCAGCATCTGTCACAAATGGGTTAAATAACTTTCTCAATTCTGATGTTTTTACACTGTTCTAACAAATAAAACTGACAGTGAATTAAGTGGAACTATTGGTTCAACTATAGCCGCTTTCCGACCAAGTAGTTACAGGAACGTAGTTATAGGAACAGTCCACTTCTAAACAGTTCTACTAACTACTCTCCCCAAAAACAGGTTTTGCTATTTGCATTCGCACTGGTCAAGTGGCCATAGGAACTAGTAGGAGGGATAAGGGAGTGACGCAAGCACCGCAATAGGCTTTTATAGCGTTGTCACTA
>JACXGM010034706.1:0-11896 GCA_016801145.1 Umbra pygmaea | reverse complement strand
TGGGCTACAGAGAAGCAGCACAACAAAACAACAACAAATTTTGCATGTCACTCGGAAATCAAGGTGCCAGAGTCTGGAGGAAGACTGGGGAGAAGGAAATGCCAAAATGCCTGAAGTCCAGTGTCAAGTACCCACAGTCAGTGATGGTCTGGGGTGCCATGTCAGCTGCTGGTGTTGGTCCACTGTGTTTTATCAAGGGTAGGGTCAATGCAGCTAGCTATCAGGAGATTTTGGAGCATTTCATGCTTCCATCTGCTGAAAAGCTTCATGGAGATGAAGATTTCATTTTTTAGCACGACCTGGCACCTGCTCACAGTGCCAAAACCACTGGTAAATGGTTTACTGACCATGGTATTACTGTGCTCAATTGGCCTGCCAACTCTCCTGACCTGAACCTCATAGAGAATCTGTGGGATATTTTGAAGAGGAAGTTGAGAGACGCAAGACCCAACACTCTGGATGAGCTTAAGGCCGCTATCGAAGCATCCTTGGCCTCCATCACACCTCAGCAGTGCCACAGGCTGATTGCCTCCATGCCACGCCGCATTGAAGCAGTCATTTCTGCAAAAGGATTCCCGACCAAGTATTGAGTGCATAACTGAACATAATTATTTGAAAGTTGACTTTTTCTTTTTTTGTATTACAAACACTTCTTTTATTGGTCAGATGGAATATGCTAATTATTTGAGAATTTTGGGTTTTCATGAGCTGTATGCCAAAATCATCAGTATTAAAACAATAAATTACCTGAAATATTTCAGTTGTTGTGCAATGAATCTAAAATATATGAAAGTTTAATTTTTATCATTGCATTATGGAAAATAATATACTTTATCACAATATGCTAATTTCTTGAGAAGAACCTGTATATTGTAGTGTATATCCTGTTCATTTACATTCTGAAATATCTATGAATAAACTTATAAAAAAAGAAATCATCAATTTCTTCCCTCTTGCAGTATCAAAATCTCATCTAGCTTTCCTCAGAGATGGCCCGAATAATGTGCTTAAAGTCAAGTCAAATTCTGTTTGTGCTTGATTACATGATATAACAATTTTTTAATACTGTATATGATATATAGCTTAATTATCTAAATTGTGAATAATTAAGCTATACATCATATGCTGAAGTTTATTTCTGGAGTGTTAACATTAAAAGAAAAAATAACAACAAGAACCATACAGAACCAAAAACTGTGACCCTAAAACCGTGATATGAAACGAACCGTGGGTTTTGTGAACCGTACCACCCTTAATACATACACAATAGAAAGAGCATAACACACTTCCCAGTACAAAAATACCATGCTGTACTGACTCCTTTTTTGCACACGCAAAATTACATCAAGAGCAACATAGACATGGACGGTCACTACTACTGAGTTTAGGAAATGAGTTATTTGTTAGTATGCTTGTCTGTTTGTGACATTGCATCTGTTTTTTGGGTTGGTCAAATAATCCTATATCCTACAAACCAACCCTGTGTCATATCCTTGGTTCCTCCCAAGCTACATTTTTTATGTTCACAATCTGTTACTATCTTCCACGCTTGGCTTGATTTATATGGCTGAATGATTAAGTCACGCCCCCTCATCCTTAGCTTAAGGATGTGTAAATACAGAAAAAAAATATATGAGGAAATAAATAAATATAGAAATAAATGAATTTGGAAATAAATTAACATGAAAATAAATAAATACTGAAATAAATGATCACAGAAATAAATAAAGAGGGAAATAATATTGATTCATAAATGTACAATTTTATATTTTTATGAATATTGATATTGATAAATATTGATTATATATATATTTCTTCTTATCTTGACAGACCTGGTCCTCCATATTTAATACCTTACTCACCACCATAATACTACAGATCCCAGCTTTCAACATACGTAATATGTAAGATGTGATACGTAAGACGTCAGTATGTAAAACTATTATTGGAAATTCTTCCTGGTTCTGCACGCCATCAGCACGAAATATAATCAAACGATGGTAATGTATTCATATTAATATATTTAGATCAGAAAACATGCAGACCAAATGGTAAAACAATAATAATGATTTGATTTAGTTGGTTGCAGGTAGATGGTTGTAGTACCTACAATTGACATGGCTTAGCTTTGTAGCATGTAGCACAAGGCCTTAGTTTAAACTCTGGTCGAAAACTAGTTATTGTCATTTTTGGAACATTAAAGTTGTGCTTTATCGTGTGGACAAATATATTGAGTAATATTGTTTTAAAAATTGTGCGTTGTCTTTGCCACATTTCCGATATTTTGCCTACATAGAAATACAGAATTTCAGTAGAAACTATCATGTCTATAGGCAATAATTAAAATGTAATGTTGTTTGTGACTTTATTTGTAGTAGTCTGTGAATGTTTATGTGTTTTCACTATGGTCCTTTCATTAGACTGTCGTACAATGCGCCCACTATGGTAGGCAGACCCTGCTGACTCATTGTTTTTGACTTATCGTTGTTTCAAAGTGTCACTGTCACAGAAAATGTTTATATAAAAATGGCCGTCAGGTAAAGTGGTTAGGATCTCAGATCTTCTGGTGGATTCTCTTGGTTTAAAGCGCAAGTATTGACAAAGGATAGACATTGATACTGTAAATGCACTAGGTTCTTTTCAATCTTTCGAAAACTACATTTTTGTTCAGACAGGTTTACTCTTACCCCAGTGATGGATTTCACAATAAATAAAATGTAACAAATAATTTAACACAGAAATGAAAGTAAGGTATTTACAGTAAATAATAGTTTGCTTTAGTACATACTACACTCAATTGCATCTATTCGGTCCTCTGCATTTGGCCATGAGTTCTCGTACACTTCACAATGTATGTTTTAATAGTTCATGCACCTTGGGAAAAATCTTCTTGAATGGCAAATCAAAGCCTGACATTGGTCAGCAGTGATGTCATCACATGCCTCATACATAGCCTGAAAGACAGTGACATGCTAATGAAAACAGGTCATAGACCTTCCACCTTCATGATTCAAATAATTCTACAATACAGTTGAGAAAAGCATAGTATGTGGGCAGATACAGTGGGTATAGAAAATAATCACCCCCTTGTAAAATAATCACGTTGTTGCTTCGCAGCCTGAAATGAAGACAGACACAGTTTATGTTTCATTCAGCTGTATTTACTCAGTGTAACTTATAACATCCAAGTGAAAGATATAACACCAACATGTCAAAAAAAACATAATCACTAAGTTGAAAGAAGGCTCACCCCCTTGTTTCCGTATTTTGTTGAACCACCTTTTGCTTTAATTACAGCCTTTAGTCTGTTGGGATATGTCTCTACTATCTTTGCACATCTAGACAGTATAATATTTGACCACAATTCTTTGCAGAACTGCTCAAGTTAAGTTCAATTTGATGGTGACCATTTGTGGACTGCTGTCCTCAAGTCATTCCACAGATTTTCAATGGGGTTTAAATCTGGGCTCTGACTAGGTCATGCAAGAACATTCACATATTTCTCCTTCAACCACTGTGTGGTCAGTTTTACTGTGTGCTTTGGGTTATTGTCATGTTAAAAGGTAAATCTTCTTCCCATTGACAACTTTCTGGCAGAAAGCAGCAGGTTTTCCTCAAGAATTTGACACTATTTTGCCCCATAAATTTTTCCTTCTATCCTGACAAGTGCTTTACTCCCTGTTGCAGAGAAACAACCCCATAACATTATATTACCACCTCCATGCACAATGACCACTCTTTGTCATTAATTCCTGCAACAGCTTCAAAGTTGCTGTGGGCCTCTTGGTAGCCTCTCTGACCAGTTTCCTCCTGGCTCTTTCATCCAGTTTGGAGTGACATCCTGACCCAGAGAAGGTCTGTGTTGTACCAAATACCTTCCACATCTTAATATTGGACTTCACTGTGCTTCAAGGCACTGATAAAGCTGTTAATTTTTTTGTATCCATCTCCTGACTTGTGCCTTTCCACAACTTTATCCAGTAGATCTTTTGACAATGCCTTGCCACCCATAGTGGATTGTTGTCTTCAGGTGCACTACCAATGACTGAAATGTTTCAGGAAAAGCTTGTTTCATCCTGAGCAAATCAAAAGTTATACATGTACTTATGGGTTATAGATTGTAATGCCATGTCATTATGTTCCTAAACAAGACATTCAACACAAATTGCTCCCAGGATGCTGTAGTTAAGAATGTGTTGAGCTACTTACCTGGTAAAAGAAATTATGAAAGAACGTCATTTTATAATACATTATAACTGAGCATATCTTTATACTGTTGATCAACTAACAGCCAGCTTAGGAGGACAAGACTTCTCCTGTACCATGGCAATGGTGACCGAAGCCACGTTCTGCTAACAACTCAACAATAAGCTTACCTAATGGGATATAACATTATAACAGTAAAAAATTAATGTAGTCAATGTAGACTGTGGAGTCAGAGTCCCGCCCTGATAAATATTTGCAGATATAATCACTTTAGGGCAAGATGAAATCTCCAAGTCTGAAATCATATGAGATATGAATAACAATATGAATCATACTGTATATAAATATAGCAGTCTACACTAAACATATTAAAATAGTAAAAGACGTTGTACCTGGCAAAATTAAAATACTTTTTCTAATTTCTGACAAATTATCCTAAAATATTATTTTGGCAGCATCAATGTTTTAACAAATTAAAGGAAACATGGATTATTTTCACAGTAAATGATTATGGGTTCAAGTCAAAAGGACTTATCTGTTTAAGAAATCACACTCAATTCCCCAAACATTTTACATTTCTTATGTAAATACATTGCTTATTATATCCCTCTGTTTAAGTTACAGTTTTATCTAGAGTATTATTGTTTATACAAGAAACCAAGTCTTTCAAGGGAAATTACGTAATTATCAAGTGCTTGACTTTGTTTGTTGTTCTTTTGAAGGGTCAAAACCAAAGCAGTAGGTAAATATGTCATACTTTACACAATATGGCTCTAAATAAAATTTTACATTTCTGCAAAACAATGTCTGTTGGTAGCAAACTGTTATTGTAACACTATGTATTCTGTGCCCTATGTTTTTCTTTGTACATGGATTGGATTTGGAATAAGGACAACAATTTTCAAAATCTCTAAACAAGAAAAAGCAGTTTCAGTCTAAAATAAATCCCCTTGTAGTGAGACAAAATTTTTTACCTATATAATTTTTCAGAAGATTGTTGTAGTGATCCAAGGTCCAGACCACAGATGTCCCCTGGCTCGGGTCGACTGTCTGTGATTTTCCCTTCTATCTCCCAAGCCTCTGCTACAAAAAGATGTTGTACTTATACATTTTAAGTGGAGCAGTGGGAGGGCTGTATAAATAGTGTCATAGTCAGAAGGGTGACCATTCTATAATAGAAACAGGAACTAGATTTGAACTGCCTATATGGAAGACAATTATACTAGGAAAATAAGGTTCTTAGTATGAGTAGGGAAGATGAGTGTACATAATGGGTGGGAATGATGTGTGTGAAGTAACTGGGTGGAGGGTGTGGAAAACTATGAATAATATGAAATTGGTACTTACAATAGAACAAACTTACCTAAACTAACAGTAGTTTAATACTAAAACACTTTGACAAAATGAAAGAGACTCGCGGGGCAAAATGAATAACAATGTTTTTACTTGAATAATAATAAACAATGTGGACGACAAGGCAACAACCAACAGGAAACACCTTTAACAGGAACACTTTGACAATGATCATCAGCTAACGTGCACAAATGAATGGACTTTAATAAGGAACTAATCCTTAAGTGCAGATAGCTGGATAACTAATAAAGAACAATATTGTTTTAACTGAATTATGTGACAAGAAAAGCAGAACTATGACATTTACCAAAACATCACCAATATCATGGGAACTGTGACAGAGATTTCTTTGCAGTCATTTCTTTTCTTCCAGAGATGTTTTTAGTTAAGACCAAAATGAAAACGCTTTATGTGTTTTCATGAAAGTGTATGATACATACAATTTTTAAATCTAACATACAATACATTGCTAATTGACATTTTATAAACCAGTAGCAGATATTCAGCCATATTAATCTCTGAAATACATTATTTACAAAAGCAAAACTGGATCTTAATATTATCACCCCTACACACACACTTTAATGAAAGATAATTATAGTTCTGACAACAAACACACTGAATATCACTGCACTTAACATTCAGACTGTCAATTACAAAAAAAGAGCTGAGTATATTTTCAACATGACTTCAATTTGAAATCAGATTATGATTAGAACATTGCAGGAATTGAGATATAAAGTATACCAGTAACATACTAGAGAATGTTATGCCAGAAATGTACTCTATATTTAAAAGTAATGCAGTGATTAGTGTTATGGTGGTGGGATGTTTGTGTGCCAACCATAAGAGCAAATACAATTATGTTCAATGTGATGCAGTAGGGGCAACTGTTTAACACCTGCATTGTTCAACAACGTGGCAGGTTGCATTCACCACAACAGTTGTTGATAAAAAAAGCCATTTGCAGATTAAGAATAATTAAAAAGCGATGAAATCAACACTGTTTCTTATGCAGACATTAGTTACAGTATACAACCCAGTGACAAACTACTTTTTATAGAAAGAAACTTCAGAAAATGTTCACTCCTATGGAGTCGTTCCACCGACAGATGATTCTTTCCTAGCAAATGTCACCGAAATATAATAATTATATTCTCATTTATACCAATGTTAAAAAGTTCCAGACTATTTTTAATCCTGATTTTATATTCATAACCAACTGTATTTTTTGTAAAATTGCGTTTAAAGATACAGCCACATATATTCGGTATCAAAAACTGAAATACACTGCTCAAAAAATATAAAGCAACACTTAAACAACACAATGTAACTCCAAATCAATCACACTTCTGTGAGATCAAACTGTCTATTCAGGAAGCAACACTGATTGACAACCAATTTCACATGCTGTTGTGCAAATGGAACAGACAACAGGTGGAAATTATAGGCAATTAGCAAGACACCCCCAATAAAGGAGTAGTTCTGCAGGTGATGACCACAGACCACTTCTCAGTTCCTATGCTTCCTGGCTGATGTTTTGGTCACTTTTGAATGCTGGCAGTGCTTTCACTCTAGTGGTAAAATGAGAAGGAGTCTACAACCCACACAAGTGGCTCAGGTAGTGCAGCTCATCCAGGATGGCACATCAATGCGAACTGTGAAAAGAAGGTTTGCTGTGTCTGTCAGCATGTTGTCCAGAGCATGGAGGCGCTACCAGAAGACAGGCCAGTACATCAGGAGACGTAGAGGAGGCCGTAGGAGGGCAACAACCCAGCATCAGGATCGCTACCTCTGCCTTTGTGCAAGGAGGAGCAGGAGGAGCACTGCCAGAGCCCTGCAAAATGACCTCCAGCAGGCCACAAATATGCATGTGTCCACTAAAACAGTCAGAAACAGACTCCATGGGGGTGGTATGAGGGCCCGACGTCCACAGGTGGGGGTTGTGCTTACAGCCCATCACCGTGCAGGACGTTTGGCATTTGCCAGAGAACACCACGATGGGCAAATTCGCCACTGGCGCACTGTGCTCTTCACAGATGAAAGCAGGTTCACACTGAGCACTTGACAGACGTGACAGAGTCTGGAGACGGGGGTCGCACAGCCCTCTTTGGGGGGCCGCACAGCCCTCCATGTGCTCGCCAGAGGTAGCCTGACTGCCCTTGTGAGATCATATGCTGGTGCGGTTGGCCCTGGGTTCCTCCTAATGCATGACAATGCTAGACCTCATGTGGCTGGAGTGTGTCAGCAGTTCCTGCAAGAGGAAGGTATTGATGGTATGGACTGGCACGCCCATTTTCCAGACTTGAATCCGATTGAGCACAATCTGGGACATCATGTCTCCCTCCATCAACCAACGCCACGTTGCACCACAGACTCTCCAGGAGTTGGTGGATGCTTTAGTCCAGATCTGGGAGGACATCCCTCAGGAGACCATCCGCAACCTCATCAGAATCATGCCCAGGCATTGTAGGGAGGTCATTTGGGCAGATCAGATACCAGTGAATAAGAGTTTGTCTCCCATGTCATCATTTATTTAGTGGTTCATGATTTTTATAGTAGTCTTACCTTTTCTATGATTTGGCCAGAGAAGCTAACTTTTCAACACTAGTTAGTGTCCTGTGAGACAGCAAAAGCCCGACAGTAGCCTATCTTCAAAAGAAGGGAAATAAACCCTATATATACAGTCATAAGCAATCAGTTTTCATGGTTTTCATTTATAAATAATTGTGTGTTTGGACCAGCAATTTCATTTTGATCTGTCAAATAACTGATGGACACAGTAATATTTCGGTAGTGAAATGAGGTTCATTGGATTATTAGAAAATATGCATCAAAATAAAATTAGACAGGTGCATAAATTTGGGCAAATCATTTTGGTGATTTGAATACCTGTAACTGCTAAGCACTGATCAATTGGTTTGGTGAGCTCATTAAGCCTTGATCTTCATAGGCATGTGCATCTAATCACAAGAAAAGTTATTTAAGGTGACAATTGCAAGTTGTGGTTCTCTTTGACTCCACTCCTCTAGATAGTGGCAACATGGGGGGCTCAAACAACTCTCAAAGGACCTGAAAACAAAGATTGTTCAACATCATGATTTAGGGGAAGGCTACAAAAAGCTATTGCAGAAACTTAAGCTGTCAGTGTCTATTATGAGGAACATAGTGAGGAAATGGAAGACCCCAGGCACAGTTCTTGTTAGGGCCAGAAGTGGCAGGCCAAGTAAAATAATGGATAGGCAAAGGTGAAGGATGGTAAGAACGATCAAAAACAGCCCACAGACCACCTCCAAAGACCTACAACATCATCTTGCTACAGCACATGGAGAAACTGTACGGGAGCGTGTTGCATAAGAAGCCATTTCCGCACACATGCCACAAACAGATTCGCTTGAGGTATACAAATGCACATTTGGACAAGCCAGCTTCATTTTGGAAGAAGGTGCTGTGGACTGAGGAAACAAAGATGGGAGTTATTTGGTCATAGCAAGGGGCGTTAGGCATGGTGTCAAAAGAACACAGCATTCCAAGACAAACACTTGCTACCCACAGTAAGATTTGGTGGAGGTTCCATCATGCTGTGGGGCTGTGTGGCCAGTGCCAATACTGGGAATTTTGTTAAAGTTGAGGGTCACAATTATTCCACTAAATATCAGCAGATACTTGAGAATGATGTAGAGTAATCAGTCACAAAGTTGAAGTTATGCCGGGGCTGGAACTTTCAACAAGACAACGACCCAAAACACTGCTAAAAATATACTCTGGCATTTATGCATAGGAACAAATACAATGTTCTAAAATGGCCATCCCAGTCCCCATACCTGAATATCATTGAAAATCTGTTGGCTGATTTGAAGCGGGCTGTCCATGCTCGGCAACCATCAAACTGAACTGGAGACTTTTTGCATGGAGGAATGGTCCAAAATACCTTCATCCAGAAACCAGACACTTATTACAGGCTATAGGAAGTGTCTAGAGGCTGTTATTTCTGCTAAAGGAGGCTCAACTAAATATTGATGTGATATTTCGGTTGGGGTGCCCACATTTATGCACCTGTCTAATTACATTTTGATGCATATTGCACATTTTCTTTTCATCCAGTAAACTTAACTTCCTTACTGAAATATTACTGTGTCCTTCAGTTATTTGATAGATCAAAATGATATTGCTGATCCAAAAACCCAACTACTTATAAATGAAAATCATGGAAATTGTCAGGGGTGTCTAAACCTTTGTATACGACTGTATGGGATATACTGTAGGACTATTTAGTCATAGGACACAACTGACCACTTTTCCTTATGTATATTCCTTTCGCCTCAACATTGACTAAATTATTTGTCATGCAGATGCAGTGGAAGGACAGTGCCAGTGATGATCTGGAGTTTGAGACACCCTGCGAAGAGACACATACCCCTGTAAGAAACACATTGAATAAGTGATTTTGAACTGTATTTGTGACCCAGCACCTTAAGATGGGGTTATCAAATGTATGTTTTCCATTTCATATATTTACTCTGAGGTTAAAAGACCATGATTTTGTACCACAAAAAATAAATGTCCATCCATCCATCTTCGTCCTCTTATCCGGGGTCGGGTTGCGGGGGCCGAATCTCCAGCAGGGGGCCCCAAAATTCCTTTTCCCTGTGCTGCACTAACCAGCTCTGACTGGGGGATCCCGAGGCGTTCCCAGGCCAGTTTGGAGATATAATCCTGTCTCCTTGTCCTTGGTTTTCCCAGAGCCCTCCTCCCAGCTGGATTAAACTCTTGTGGTTCTAGTCAGAATTCTCGCGGCTGTGTTAAGATGAAGATTAAAAACTGAAAAAGAGAGCTTTGCAATAATCAAATCTTGAAGTAACACATGCATGGATTAACTGTTCTGCATCATTCCTTGATAGAAAGTTTAGAGTTCTTCCACTGTTCCAGAGATGGAAAAAAGCTGCTCCTGTTTGTAAAAAGAGAGATCAGGGTCCAGTGTAACACCAAGGACTTTTACAGTTTTTTTCTGATATCAGTATAACCATCTATGTTCATTGCCAGAATTGACAGCAGGTCTCTTTGTTTATTGGGAACTAAAATCAGCATTTCTGCTTTTTCAGAGTTTAGAAGTAAATCATTTCCTCTCATCCAATTATTTATATTCAAAACACAGGCTTCCAGGATATGCAATTTTGGGGCTTCTCCCTTTTTCACTGAAATGTACAGCTGTGTGTCATCAGCATAGCAGTGACAAATGACATTGCAATTCCAGATGATTTCACCAAGAGACAACATATTTTTTTGCCTATTTCTTGATTTTTTTGCGGACAGACCATACATAGATATTATCTGATATCTATCCCATGGTAGGAGAGGTTGCATACAGCCTCCGCTACCTTTGTGAGTAAAGTTGACTAGCTTAAAGGTTATTGGCAGGTGCATCTAACCCTGTGAGCTTCTGACATTTCAGCTTTCGTGACACCTGACAACTTTGTACAATATACAGTCATGCCATTTGAAATGTGCAACGAAACTGCTACATTTCAGCATTTGGTTAACATTTTGTTTGAAGTTGTTCCAAACTGTAATGCTTACCTTGATGATGTAATAATACATTTGCACACTTGGGCCGACCATCTCTCCACATTGCAATTGGTGTTTCAGCGATTAGAAAATGCTTAGTTAACACCTAAACTTGTCCAAATGTGAATTTGTATCCTATTTGGGAAGCAGGTGGGACTTTGACAAGTGTGTCCTATTGCTAGCAAACTGGAAGCCATTGCTAATTTTCCTGCTCCTACTATTCAGCTAAGCCGCTTCCTTGGAATGGTGGGATACTATCGAACCTTCTGTAGAAACTTTTGGACAGTTGTAGCTCCCTTAACCTCACTACTAAGTACTAAAGTGCCATTTAAGTGGTCCTCAGAGTGTGACTCTGCCTTTGAGTCAGCAAAAGTGATGCTTTATAGCGCCCCAGTTCTGACTGCTCCAAACTTTGACAAACCTTTCAAGCTGGAGGTAGATGCCAGCATGGTGGGGGCAGGTGCAGTCATGGCCGTAACTACCATTGAGGACACCGAGGTCATGACCTCGGTATTTTTTTCAAAAGGGTCGAAAATAGCCGACGAAACAATTATCCTTGCGTCAACGGACCGCCACGTGACACGTACTTGCAGATACTGCTGTCATGTCAAAACGAAAGTAGTCGGCTGTAGCGGAGTGTTACCTTAACCAATTAAAGAACGCAATTCAGTGTCTCGCACAGCTCACATAAACATCAATACCCACGAATCCATTAATCAAAATAAACTTGACGCCATGTTCATTTCTGCCTGTGGTTTTCAGTCAAATGACC
>JACXGM010034705.1:0-11896 GCA_016801145.1 Umbra pygmaea | reverse complement strand
ATGATGACTAATACTAAACACCTGGACATGGGAATAACTACACCGTGATCTATAGGTTAACTGAAACATGTGACTAGGGCCCACACTGATGACATCATACAACCTACTACAAGACACAGAAGGGACACCAGGGGGAGCCGTACACAATACACTAGGAAATCACACACAAGGCAGGTACCAATGAAGAGGACACATGAGGGCAATAACAAAAACCAACTGAATCAACGTAATGCATAAATCAACAGGGGAAAAAGCAAAGTCTATACAGCCCATACAGGGATGGACATGACATTGGGCTAGAAATGCCCTTGGTTGGCAGCCCTGATGGCAATAATGGCTAGTTTGTTTTTGCTAAGTTTAATAGAGTTGGAAAAATAGAAACTGTGGGACACTAGAGGAACTAATTAGTTAACCATCAGTAAATCGAGTTAAGAATTCATCAGCTTCATGAAAGCCATTAGAAACTTGGACCTTGAAAGCTTATAGAGCTACAGTCGGCAAGCTATCTAGCTAGCTAAATTAATTCAGCCATTGCTGAGTACATTCATAAATTCAGTCCACGGTAGCCTCAGTCAATTTTAACCTAAGTTGACTCATTTGCTAAAGTTTAATTAACCAATTGTTTGATGAGACTAGTCTCAATTCTTTTTGCACACTTGTAAGTAAAAATAACAGGAGGAGACAAACTGGGATACAGTAGAGAAGTTGCTGGTCTAAAGGCATCATTCCCAGCAGTTGATGAAACCTGTGCACTTCTCCTCAAACATCAGCCTGTGATGTAGCAGTGCTATCCTGGCAAATTTCAGGGCACCTTTGTTGTGGGCGGGGCAGGGAGGCGATGCAAACCACTCTCCATTCCCTAGGAGTCAGCAAAGAGCAGCCACGGAACTACACTGGCAGTAAGGTACCCAGGCCCTTTATGGAGCAACAATGCACACTTTAAATATCTGACACACTTGTTCCAGATTCCCCTTTGTATAAATATCTCCCTGCTCAAGTTGAAGTCAGCCAAGAAACAGATACTAATATTTTGCCCAAATTCTACAAGTGAGGTCTGTCAAGACCTTTTTTACCGTAATATGAATATGCAAGGAAACAACAATGACAGTCCTCTCTGCTACTTTGCCTCACAATAAGTCTTCTTTGGGATCAGCTGCTCAGTTGCTAGATTTTACCCCCCTACCCCTTTTCTTAGTTACATTCCAAGTCTAAAATATGCGACCCAGAAGCCTTTGGGCCCCTTAAGAAAGAAAGAGGACAGTTGCCTTGACAACGTTAAACAACAGCAGCACACAACATCCCGCTGACGGACAGCTCACTCCAGGAGGTGCTAGCACAGGTGCTATTTTCTTTCAAAACATCAAAAAGGAAAACAAGTCCAAAAGCATTTTGGCTCTCAAATAAGGAACATTACATTCCCACAAAGTCATTTCTTATGCTGGCCCCTATATAATACCATGCTCAAGTTTCTTTGAGTCTAATCACCTATATTACTTGGTAAAAGTAGCAGCACTCAATTCACTGTATCCCATTAGTTAGGTTATTGTAAGCCATCTTATGGCACTGTAAAGTTCTCTGAATGACTGAAAACATGTTTACTATTTTGTTCAATATGATAATGCATATTGAATCTAAGTTAAAAGCAAATTGAGTCTTCGATCATTTTCAGTAGGTATCAGTTACGTGCCTCCAGGTCAGAGGGGCAGTGAAAACGGCACCAGAGCAGAATGTACTAGCAATGAATAACTGGATAATGCCCCTTGCTCACAACAGGGTTTTGTATTAAGTGGAAGGAAAACCATTTTTTGACCATTACAGTTTCCTTTGTATGTTGATGGATATGACAGACGTTAATAAAGAAAGAAAACATTAGAGAAAGGAGAAAGAAAAATTAAGAGGTTGAAAAAAAGGAAAAAACTGAGATAAGGAGAAAACAAGAGAGATAAAGAGGATGATGTAGCCAGAGGAGGGACGGAACCCAGAGTGGGCGCAGTGCTCGAGGTGTTAATGGCATAGAGCGTGGGTCCAATTCCCATAAAACACTTGATCAGCCTAATTAAAAGAGCCTTGGCGTGATACATTCTAAACAGCGGGGCGTTCGGCCACGTGCCAAATTCATCCTTGCCTGCTCTCCTCTCTCCCACACACTCATGGAGGCACAGCCCTGCCGTCATCCACAACAGCCCTGGGAGAGAGTGAGACGACGCTGCTGTTTTCCGAGAGCTCGCTCCACTTTGTGATGAACAGAAACAAAAGCAAAACAAGTTAGCTAAGTGTACTCAAAGGCCCTGCTGAAACACACCAAGTAGAAGTGTGTCAGTGCTACTGGCCTGTAGCATTGCTTGACTATCTGCTGCAGCCTACATCTTGACAAGAGTCTCCTTCACTGTGGGCAAAGTGTTAAAGAGAGTCGTCATCATTGGCACAGCCTGCAAAGAGCCAGCCTCATGGACCACTACTGTACATATGAATCAAACTTCTGCATGCAGAGAAGCTGCCAGGTTTTAATGCGTTGCACATGGGTCCAGCATACAAACACACATAGGCAGGCAGCCATGTTTATTTTAGTTTTTCTTCTGGAGGGAAATACACCAGGGTTGCTACAACAGTTTACAACATCTCCTAAACAACACTGTAGAAGAGTAGTGTAGGAAAATATCATATTTCAGACTGATCATTTTTAAATAAAATATTTTTTGGGAAAAAATTAACAAATATTTGGAAAGTCTGGATATCATCGTATTCTAATGTCAAGACAATCCCAACGGCTGTCCTTAGATTTATGTAGCTCAGGCAATTCTTCCTCTTTGAAGAGGATTTCTACGCATGGTGGTGCATCCTCTGGCCACTACCCATAATACACATACTATAAGGCAGCTAGATCGGCTGGTCACATCCGTGAAATGGTTGTCCATTGTATTGTTACTGGGTGTCTACAGCACCACCTGTCCACTTAGACTATGTGGTCCTTCCAGACCCATCGTGAGGAGACAGTGGACAGGCAGCTAATGGGTTGCCACGTCATGTTTGTGTGCACAGCAGACAGTGTGCAACTCTGGTTAATGCTAGGTTAAGTTTGGGGTGTGGGGAGTGACGTGCACATCATGTCATGGCCCAACAGATTCAGTAGGTCTTTCTGTAGCCAGCCTGACCTGGAGGACAGACTGATGGCCAGAATCTTGGAAAATGGATTGCAACAAATGCTAAGGACTCCAAAGTTCTGGACCACGAATGTATGTGTGTTGTGTATACTTTGTGTATTTCTATCAAAGTGAGTAATGGTTTGAAAATCATGCTATTTAAATGAGAATATTTTGGCTGGTCCTCACATAAACTACACTGCAGCAAAAAATAAGGGCACACTCTAAACAGGTCTTGATGAACAAAATATATTAAAGATAAAAATGTTCTTTTCTTCACATTTTCTCCCCTCCCAATTCCCACTGAACCTGCCTTGTCAGCATTTCCGCAATTCCTTGGACAAATTCAGGATGGTGAGGGGCATGCACATGGTTCATCCAACCACATGTCACTAAGCCTCCAAATCTATTCGCACTGCTTTTTCAAAACAGAAGCCTTTAGTCAGATCATGTACGGGATCATTGCGCTCACCAACTATACTTCCGTGATTAAATCTACAGGTGCCCAATCTGAACAAGGAGTCGCTGGGGAGCAATGTGGCAATGTAAATGATTTGGCTTTGCAATGCCTCATTCTGGAGGTCCGGGGAAAGCTGGATATCCCAAATTCAGGGTCGAACCACTAACTGACCTAGACTGTCCTGCAAAGCAGCAACATTGCCCACTACGCCAAGCAGACCCCAAAGATCAAAATATTTACTGTACATTCTGTAATTTGTTAAGAACAAAATGATGTAACGAGGGTCAATGAAAATCAAAATCACCACCCAATTGATGGCTGGATTTAAACTCACACTGAAAATCAAACTAAACTATTGAAATCAAAGGCTGTTCCAACTTGCCTGAATTTTATCACGGCAATTCATAAACTCAGGAGTGTGTATGGCCCCTGTGTGCCTTTATGCACTCCCAACAACATCTTGGCATGCTACTGATGAGATAGATAGTGGATGGTGTCCTGAGGGATCTCCTCCTAGACCTGGATCAGGGCATCTGTGAGCTCCTGTACAGTCTGTGGCGCTACTTGGTGGGGTCAGATTGATTGATACATAACATCCCAGAGGTTCTCAATTGAGTTCAGGTCTGGGGAACGTGAAGGCCAGTCTATGGCTTTGATGTCTTTGTCATCCAGGAACTGCCTACACACCAGCCGCGGTCGGTGGATCTTAATTGGGGAGGACGGGCTCGCATTACGCTCAGAACCGGAGTGAATGGAATGTGTGCAAAACAAAAAAGGTTTTTTTTTTTTTTTTTGGGGGGGAACAATTGGTTTTGTTCGTTGCGCACCATTCCATTCACTCCGGTTCCGAGCGTAATACGAGCCCGTCCTCCCCAATTAAGATCCAACGACCGCGGGTGCTACACACTCTGGCCACATGGGGCCGTGCATTGTCCTGCACCAGGAGGAACCCAGGGTCCACTGCACCAGCATAAGGCCTGACGGTGGGTCTGAGGATTTCCTCCAGGTATCTAAAAGGAATCAGGGCACCGTTGGATAGCACGTGGAGGTCTGTGCAACCCTCCAGTATAAGCCTCCCCAGACCATCACTGACCCACCGCTAAACCGGTCAAGCTGGATGGTGTTGCAGGCAGCATAGCATTCACCACAGCATCTTCAGACTCTTTCACATATGTCATGTGATCCATGGGAACCTTCTTTCATCTGTGAAGAGAACGGGGTGCCAGTTCTGGTGTTCTATGTAGAATGCCAATTGAGCTGCATGGTGCTGGGCTGTAAGCACAGGTCCCACTAGAAGAAATCCGGCCCTAATGCCACCCACATAGCAGCATTCCACTGAAGGTCATTTTGTAGGGCTCTGGCAGTGCTCCTCATGTTCCTCCTTGCACAAAGGAGCAAATACCGGTCCTGCCGCTGGGTTGACGCCCTTCTATGGCCCTGTCCAGGTCTTCTTGTGTAACAGCCCGTCTCCTGGCATCTCCTCCATGCTCTTGGTACTGTACTGGGAGACACAGCAAACCTTCTTGCGACGGCACGTAAGGATGTGCCATCCTGGAGGAGCTGGACTACCTGTGCAACCTGAATGGTACTGCCTCATGCTACCTGTCACAATGTCCATAGTCTTTGTGCCTGTTCTGTGTCACTTCATGGTGGTTTCTCCCTTATGTGTTTTGTTTTGGTTTTGGTTTCCCGCTCTTTGTGTCACATGATCCCATCACATGTTTTTATAAGCCTATCAGTTCTGTTGTTTAGTCCACACCTGCACCTCCTTCCCTCGTTAGTATAGTATTTAGTTCTGTCTGTTTGGTTGTTCAGTGTGGTTCATTGTTTTCTGTCCAGTTCATGCTTGCTAGAATAAAATATATGTTTGCTGAAGACGCGCCTGCCTCCACTCAATATGAACCTTGACACTACCAGTAGGACACTAGCAAAATGCAAAACTGAAGAAGAATCAGCCAGGAAGAATAAGGAGAGAGCAATTGTCTGTGGTTACCACAATTCCCCTTGGGGGTTGTCTTGCTGTGGCCTCTCCAATGCATCTGTTGTCACTTTCATTTGCACCAAAACAGGTGACATTGATTCACAATCACTTCCTAAATGGACAGATTGATATCCCTAAAGTTTCACTGACTTGGGGTTATACAGTGATGATTGTGTGTTCCCTTAATTTTTTTAGCAGTGTATAATATTTTGTAAGCTTGGGTTAGGTTATGTTTAGGCATAAATGTAAGGTTATTGATTTAAGATGAAAGACTTCCATCCAGAGTTAGGGGCTAACGTGTAGAGAAAATAGTATTTTGAAAGGTGCTTACTTTGATAGGTGAGTATCATGACGTGGCCTTTTTATTTACCTTGTGAAACCTCTGATCCTGCACCACTGAGATTGAAGAGCCCCATTGTCTGGTTTATCAGCCTTTACAGTGTAATTGTTCACATGAACCATTCCTCCTCACCTCTCTCCATAACACACATCGGTTGCCACAACAAAACACTTAGCTAGCCAGCCGCCCTAAGCCTCCTTACAAATTACCCATGTAGTATGATTCATTGTACATTTCCAAAGGTAACTGTGTTTATTATATTTCGGGTGGGTTGTTGTTGTTGAAGCCTAATAGTGTTATTGGGTGTTAACTTATAGACTTTTTCTCTGTTTGTGTGTGTCTGTGTGCGTATGTGTAACAGACATGTTCTGAGCGGACTCTCTTCTGTTCTGTGCGTCATTTTCTCCTCGTGACCTGACTCTGAAAGGAGTGATAAATCCAGTGGACCAACTGCATCCATACCCCACCCTCCGTCAACCTTCTCAATCGTCCCTGTCCTCACACTGTCCTCCAAATCCTACAGTGTCCCTCCCTCTTCTCGAAACATTCTGGAACAGTCAGCACAGGGAAAGCTGAGACAAAGGGAGGTAGAAAGCCCTGTAGTATGAAGAAAAAAGAAATAGAGAAATATTGCTAGGATGAGGAAGCTGAAGGAAAAACAAGAAAACTTGAAGCCTTTGCTTTCCAACGGCGGGGGGGGTACAGACCTGTCAACAAGTGTTAACACGTGTTCAGATTTCCTCGGGGTGGGTTACTGGAGACAGAAGGAAGCAGAGAGGTTCGGGGCCACAAGATTTATAGGTGCCGGAGACGGAGAAGAAGTGTGGTATTGATATGTTTCAGAGCGACAGAAACAGGAGGCCACTGCAGTAATTACAGAATGAACTTGCAGCTCATCGATTGGTTGAAGTCCTGGACAGTCACCAGGCCACCTCATGGCAAAAAAACATGGTGTCATCCACACATCCAGTTGAACCTGACCACTAGTGGTCTAACCTCATCCCTCCTCATCCATGGGTCTAGTTGAAACTGACCACCAAAGGTCTGACCAAATCCATACTTGGTTATGCCAGACACATCCCAAAGGCATTCATAGCACCTCTGCACATTCCTTTACAATCACAACAGGAGTGTGTGTGTGTGTGTGTGTGTGTGTGTGTGTGTGTGTGTGTGTGTGTGTGTGTGCGTGTGTGTGCGTGTGCGTGTGTGTGTGTGTGTGTGTACGTGTGTATGTGTACGTGTGTGTGTGTGTGTGTATGGGCTGGAGGGAGCAGATGATTTTAATTCTTTCAGTTTGTGATGGGCAGAGTGGTTTTGGAGGGTAGCTTCTGTTGAGGCTTGGTATTACCCCAGAATTCACCAGTGTTTCCAATGACCACAGCACTGGGCACAGGCCCAGTCTTTCTAGACACTGCATGGGAAGGACTATTATTTGATTTGGCTGCATACATGGGTGCTTTTTACCATTGCTCTGAAACAAATGTGTTTGTACATGTGTGCGAGTGAGAGAGAGACAGAGGTAGGAGTGGGGGTGAAGGGTCTCTCTCTCTCTCTCTCTCTCTCTCTCTCTCTCTCTCTCTCTCTCTCTCTCTCAAAGAGAGCAGATGTTGTTTTTGCACTTCTTTAAGTTCATCTTCTGACCATACTGTACCTCTGCCTTTCTTACTGGGGCCGACAAACCCTACACAATATACAGTACTTTAACTTGAACCAACCATAATTGTGTGGCGGCCTGGGGAAACCCTTCACATGGGGAAAAGTTGACTTAATGGGCTGAATACATCTTTGGAAATGACAAACACTCCCGAATACAAATCTGTTTGGATCACTCAGATATTCCATTTTGTTTCATTCTAATTCTATTGTGATGCATGAGGGAGACACTCACCTCGACTGTTTCAAACAGATTATCGGACTATCTATGAACTTTTTTTAAACATTACCTGCAGATATGTGTTGCATTCAATGAAAACTACTTATTATGCTAAAAATTATATATTTAAATTAATTGAGTGTCAAAAATGTTTATGACATTGCGATCTATTAGGCTGTCTGTTGTTGCTTGACTGAACTACAAGTTCAAACAGGAGCACAAAGAATCTGAAAATGTGAGGAGAGAGGGAGCTTGGTTATTTTTATTTTTAACTTGGTCTGACTTCAGTAATCACTTGTTTGGGTCTGCTGCAGCACTCAAATGAGTAGGCGACGTAAAGCTATCGTTTTGACATGGCTTGAAGATCTGGCTAGCTAACATGTCCAAAAAACATTAAATTACTTTTTCATAAGTATTCATAGTTTTTTGTACATTACAATTAAGTTTAATAAGTACTGTAAATATCATTTTTGACAGGAAACCCATTTTCAATCTTATTTGGCCTATAGCCAACAATAAGTGGGCACAACATCCGACGGGTTCTTGCAGACCGCCACACAATTAAAAAGTCCTCTTTCCAGTCCTGTAAAGTGAAAAATCTCATTCTCCAAAAGCCCACACATGAAATGCTACAGCAATTGGAAGGGGCAACAGAGTAGTTACAACCAAGTTCACTGCTGCATAACACTGAAGGGGAACTCACAGTACATGAACCCACCTGAATCTCTTTGTCCCCCAGAGTCAACATTTACAATTGCCAAGCTCCCATGCATAGCTAGGAGCTCAACTGGAAATCTGACTTCCTACATCTCATTAATACTTTATGCACTCCAACCGAAGAGGGAGATGCTTGGATAATCCTCTCATGGGTTTTTATCATTCAAATGTATTCCTGAAAATAAGACACCTGTTCTAGATCCCGATGTTTGGCTTACTGCACTGCTGTTAGTGGTCCCTGTCCTAGAGAGTGAGGGACTTTGGTCATGGCTTCCTGATTTACTCTGGCTTCAGGCTCAATGCATATAATACGTTACTTCCTAAAGTTAATGCTGCCCAGGAAGGACACAGAATAAGGGGAGCAGGAGACCTTGTCAACGCTGGGCCTATTACCTGTTAGACACTTGAGCGTTTACCGTTCCACCCTAAGCTCACTAACTCGAGATACTACAGCCATGTCATTCATCCAAGCATGGTCTCTCTCTTTACGCATTATACATTTCAAAGTCAGCATTCTCATTCATTCCCAGTACCATGGATGGGTCTACATACAGTACTACGAGGCCCCTGGGCATGCGTGTCTTTAGAGGCCCCCTCCTCAGCCGGCCATAGACATCTAGAGGCATACAGAAAAAAAATATGTAATTAGTGGAATTTTTTTCGTAATGTCATTTCTCTTGCTTCCTTTACTATTTTTGCTATTCTTTTCCAAGACCTGCTGTTCCAAGGTTTTTCATCCATATAGAATATATGAAACAACACGCTAAATCAAATATTTGATTGATGCCATGCTAGTTTAGACCAAACTGAGAGGTGTCACTTGAAATTTTCAAACAGTACCTTTGGAGAAAATGTACATACTGTATCAGAATTGTAACAGTTTCCCGGTCGTTGACCCCCCCACCTGCGTGCAGGGGCTCAGGAGGTTGACGTCACTAGCTTTTTGACATCATTGCCCCAACTCCACCCGCTGCACACGGCTGGGATTCATCACCTCATCAACACCACCTTATAAGCTCCCAGGTGTATGAAGTCCAGTGTGGAACTTCTACAACTACAAACCCTCCAAAAATGTATTTTATATTAAATAATAATAATAATAATACATGTATATTATTAATTATTATAAAATGGGTTCTTAGATATCTGCAATTTCATTGGCTAAAATTTTGTTCCAAACCTATGACAATTCCCTGATATCCGCATGTAGAACTTTGCCTTTATTTTCATCACTGAGATGAAACCTGAGTAGCTGACCAAAATAAAAGGCATGGCAGACACTAACACCAAATGTGGCCAATGTAGACATGCTAACCAGCCACATGATTTAAGTAATGTAATTTGTTTTGCAGTAAAGTGCTTTTTCGTGACAAAGCGATAGCTAGCTATTAAGTGGTGGCTGCCTGTAGCTGTATAGTATGTCAACATACTGGCTCGTTAGCCTACTTATCTTATACCATGACTAGTAGTATACTGTATACTACACAATTCTAACTCCAATTAAGCTGTCCCAAACAAATTTTTGAGGTCTGCAACAAATCTCCCAGATCAAAGCCAAATCACACTCCCGTCACCCACGCATTTTTGCTAGTCTGTTTGTGTCCTAGACGCCTTGATCTTTTCAGGCAGGTTTGATATTTTTGGAATATAATTTTGTTGTGAAGTATGCTATGAACGACGAGATGGTGTATTTCGATTATACACTTGAAGATGGCATAAACGAGATACCGAAACAATGTGTGTTCTAAATTATTTTTATTATACATCGATTTGCTGATCATAAACAATTGTTGCTGTCCGCATCTCCTCAACCATTATCTGCTACATATATTGCACTTTCCTCCCTCTTGATTTTCACCACACAAGTGACTGTCACGTAAATAAAAGTGTATTGCTTGTTTTCATGAGACTTTTGCAGTTGATCCCTCTACATCGTGAAATGTGTACCTATAGCCTGCGCTTCGTGGTGGTGGTAGTGAGAACTGCTACATTAAGATGACAAATTGCAGGATTGTTGTGTAATGATGTGAGCAGTAAAGGAATTTTTGTTGGAAATTCATATAGTGAACAGTATAGAATGCTTTGGCTTTAGTTATGTGTCATGGCATGTAAAAATATAACATGTAGGTGAAAGTCTGAAGCATGTGGAGTTGCTTGCAACACGGACTTGAGAAATCCTCACTCAAGTCATAACAAACTCACTAGTAGAAGTTACATGTGAGACAAATTTACTATATGGGACAGTTTGATTTCTGCATTGATAGTCCAGGTGAATGAATATGAACAGATGTTGGCTATACTGACTGCGTTTAAGCCTGTGTCTAATGTTGCAACCAAATCTTACCCCTTTGCGTATTGATAACACAACATTACACTTTACATTTTTGTGTTATTCATACGCCAAATTCAATTTTTGCGTGCTTTAGAGACGCCATAGGTTTATATTGGGAAAGGTTAAGGTTAGGGAACAACTTACAGGGAATGGTTAAGGTTAGGCAACACTCCAGTGTGGTTAAGATTAGTGTAATGTTAGGTGAACGTTTAAATATTATGTTGGTGTATCTATAACAAGAAAAAGTTTAGCGTACCAATAACATGCCACATTGGCGTATCTATACCATGGGAAAAGTTCATTAAGCGCCTCTTTAGCACGATAAAAACAAAAATAGATAAAATAGATTTGTAAATGTGTGCCATTTTATTCAGAATTGAAAAAAGTTACACAAATTTTCAGAGCATTTAAAAACGATGTAAATTATTACATAGTTAGCGGATAAGAGGCCACGAGGCCAAAAGGCAGTTATAATCAGCCTTTCGGCCTCGTGGCCTCTCACTCGATCAGGTGTGCGGTTATTCCCCAGCAACACACAGGCTGTCATGTTTACTTATTGTCTTGCATTCATGGAAATATTGAAAAAATATACTGTATAATATATAGTATTAAAAACATCATATTAAAAACATCTATCATCTAACACACACTGGTAGTTAGAGGCTGTGGTATTGGATGTGGCGGGAAACAGGGGGCCCTGTATAGGTTGTTCAGGGACCCAAATATAGGTTGTAGAGGAGAGATGGTTTGTGAAGTAGTCCTGGTAAGAGTTGAGGTGGATGGGGGGGCTTGGTGTGGTATGTGTTGAGGTGTAGCCGAGTGTCCCTGGTATGAATTGTGTAAGGGCCTTGGTATGTGTTGAGGTGTAGCCGAGTGTTCCTGGTATGAATTGTGTAAGGGCCTTGGTATGTGTTGAGGTGTAGCGAAGTGTCCCTGGTATGAATTGTGTAAGGGCCTTGGTATGTGTTGAGGTGTAGCCGAGTGTCCCTGGTATGAATTGTGTAAGGGCCTTGGTATGTGTTGAGGTGTAGCCGAGTGTCCCTGGTATGAATT
>JACXGM010034703.1:0-11933 GCA_016801145.1 Umbra pygmaea | reverse complement strand
TACACTGAAATAACTGTATCAGGCACTACTGTCAGGTGGTACACTGAAATAACTGTATCAGGCACTACTGTCAGGTGGTACACTGAAATAACTGTATCAGGCACTACTGTCAGGTGGTACACTGAAATAACTGTATCAGGCACTACTGTCAGGTGGTACACTGAAATAACTGTATCAGGCACTACTGTCAGGTGGTACAGGCTTTGTCTAAAATGGAACCCATTTCCAAACACCCATTTAAAAGAAAAATGGGACATGGAGTGTCCTAAAGTGGTTCCTGACAATAAAACCTTAGTACAAACCTTATATGTAATGCACGTTGGATGAGGAACCCTTAAAATCTGATTAAATGATTCTATGAAGAACTTGTAGTTAAAGGTTTCCCTAAGAGTTATTTTTAGATATGAGTACATTACCTTAGGCTCTGGACAAAACTCAATCACCACAGTATGTACCTGGTTGCATGTTGAGCTGAGGCATTCTCCAAAGGGCTGGATAGGGGTGACTCTATAGTGGTCTATCAGGTCTCTGAGACTGGAGTGAAGCTGGTCATCCCCGGAGATGATGTACTGCCCAGCTTGGTCCTGGTTGATCACAAAATGGCGGCAGCGGTCTTGTCCTCTGAGGGACGATGAGTTAAATAAAACAATAAGCCAGATGTCATGTACATATATGATATGTTTATGTTTGTATGGAAATGTCTGAGGTAAATAAGTATTAGGACTGACCTGTAGGACAGGATGTATCCAATAGTTTTTTCACTAAGTCGGATGAGAAAACATCCCAACGGCTTATCTTTCAGCTGCTGCTCAGCTTGGCTAAAACACAAAGAGGAAGTGACTGTTATATCACATGCAAATTAGCTTTAGTGTAATGTGAAACACTGTGTTAAATACTCTATTCCTTCCTTTTAAAATGTAATTTTGATTGTTTTTTAATAAAGACATCAGGAAAAGAGCAGTGTGCTGGAGTCAGACCCAGCAGTACATCTGTCCTGGCAGGAACAGTTTGGACAGGTGGATTAGGCTATCTTTTGTATAATTTTCTCAATGTGAAGATAGCCTAATGATCAGAAAACATTGTACATTTTAATTGAATCTAAATACCTCTAAAACAGAGAGTTGATCAGAAAAAAACACTTTTTTTTATTTCCACTGGTGTCCACAAATGCGCTTACTTACGATCTGGTGGAGAAGCCTTGGAACCAGTCTGGAAATTGTCCATTTTGGAGGAGTAAGAGGGGGGCTTGAGTGTGGGTAAACCAGGTCTGGACCAGCTGTTCCCCTCCCTCTACGCCACCAGCTGGAGGTTCCATGTGATAGTCCACACCAACTTTTGATCCACTCTCTGGGGTAAGCTCTCTTTTTCCACCCTCTCTTTCTATCTATCTCTCAGTCTTCGTCTCTCTTTCTCTGAGCAAGCAAAACCTGTTGGTAGCAGTGTGTCAGGCACAGTAATTAACAATGATAGGATAGTAAGAAGTGTACTGTAGGTAGCTTGCCTCTGAAAACGTTGATCTCCACGCAGCAGTGTCTATAGGCTGTCTATAGGCTGTTTCCAAACTGGATGGGCACAGATTGGATGCCTCATTTTCTTATTTTCCATTGCAAATGTCACGTCACTCTTTTTGCAAGTGTCTGATGAAGAGATCCATTGTCCACATCTTCCCTGTGGCTTTCACACGCTAGACTTGGTTGGGCCTCTGTCCCTGACTCGGTCATTTAGCTATCTTTCTTTCCATCTCTCAAACCACACAATGACAACTGAGCTTACATGTAAATAACATACCTTTCAAAAGCAGTACACAGCGGTGGGGTGTCCTTTTTAAACAAATACTGCAGGTATTGTTTTGAGCTACTACTACACTCTAAAAACAAGTGGTTTTTCAGCAGTTCTTTGTGGTGGTTATGCTGCTATATTGTTTTTATTATATATTTTTTTTAACCTTTATTTAACCAGGTAAGTTGACTAAGAACAAATTCTTATTTACAGCAAGGACCTGGGAGCAATTAGGGTAAAGTGTCTTGCCCAAAGACACAATGACATTTGGCTCAGTCGGGAATCGAACTGGCAACCTTCTGACTACAAGTCTGACTCCCTACCCACTGAGCCATCTGCGCCCCAAATATAGCACCACTACCATTTAAAGAACCTGTCAAGCCCAGTTTGGTTTTTCAGCGGTTCTTCAGTGGTTCTTTGGGGTGTTTAAGGTGCTATATGGCACCTCTTATGGTTCTACATAGCACCATTTTTAAAGATAGGTGCTATATAGCACGTAACATGGTTCCCCTATGATGACAAGCCAATGAACCACTTTTAGTGCTATTTAGAACCTTTTGTTTTTAGAGTAGATGAACACAGTCAAGACTGTTCTTACACTGGATCCTGCGAAAAAAATTAACCCTGTTTTTATTGTTTTGTTGATAAAAATTTTGGCCCAGAGAAAGGTCAACCCTAAAGTAATATCTTTGTTTTCTAAATAATGTGTCACTACCTGATATATACACATTAAACACAATAGAAACTAACCTAAAATGTATATGATGTTTGCCAGCCTGGACACTAGTGAGCTAACATGTTTGTTTGCTATTTACGAGGGCAGTAGAATATTAACACGAAAGGGCTCATGACTTCAGAATTGGCCTATTTGAAGGACAGATGAAATGCGACCAGTCATTGTCATGATACACAGCCACAGCACGGAGGCAGTCTTCCCAGCATCAGTATCAATACCTGCCACTATAATTGCATTTCGGCACAGTAGTCCGATGCAGCTGGCTGATTCTGTTCTATTATTTGCTCTCTGCCACTTCCAGTACATGGGCCCATTCATCACCTGTCTTCTCCTGCACCAAGGGGACATCTGAGGGTAGAAGGCTTGCGTCCTAAATTACACCCTAGCTCTTTTAAATGCACTATTTGATCAATAGGAATGCACTAATGTATATATTCAAATTTGTTTTTACAAGTAATTAAGCTACGAATACTTTCTGATTCATTGCTTTGACTAGGGAGAGAATTAGGGTTAACTGTAACACAATGACAGGGCTTTATTCGCCTTGCCAGCTTGAGGATTAGAACCCGTAACTTTTCTTTTACTTGCCCAAAACTATAGCTCAGCGATCCCTAGACCTGTCATCAGGCTGCCCCAGACATGCCAAGTCTTTGTTTTAAACATACATTCGCACACCTGATTCAAATAGTAACCTGCACATTAAGCCTATGATTTATAGAATCAGACGTGACATTTTATTGTTAAAACAAAAATTTGGTCTGTCTTGGTTGTGCCAAGGAGATGTTTTGAAACCCATGATCTAGATCATTGGGCTAACTGGTGAACAGTGCACCAGTATGCATTTTGGGACACATAAATAAATGTAATCTTGATTCTTTCTGAAACCCTATTGCCTTTTTTTCACCCTAGAATTACAATTTATTATTTCTGAATCTAAACAGATTACATTACAACCCAGTATCTTCTATGAGTGTTATGCAAGGTGATGTTTTCTGTTAAGTTATTTTGTGCCCTCTAGTGGTATCCTAATATAACACATGACAGGTCTTCATATCGTGTTGTACCCTAATGCTAGCCTTGAAATCTAGACACACCCTAGCGGCAGTGCATCTAGATTAATTAAATATAATAATAATTTGCAGCTAGGGTCATTCTAGCAACTCTCCGTTGGCTTGCGAGCTGGAAAAAACAAATTCTGGTCAGGTCAATCACAACTGTATAGAGTCGGTAGGCGGGCTTAACGTAATTACGGGAAAACAAAGTAGATGGCTGCTGCTGCTGGCAAACAGCTGTCTTTTGCCCACGAATCTGGAAGACTTGGAGTCATTCTCCCAAACCGAAGATGTGTACGGAGTTTTGCCGACCGGATACTTCGTTGCTCTGGTTGGTTGTGGAGTTTGAAAGACAACCGTTTATCCCGTCCCTCGGATTGAGCCCTGCCAATGGTGAGTTCCCAGACCCAACATCTTGATGTGGGTTTGGCTGGTCAGGCTACCCTAATGCAGTGTATCATAGCAAAACAAAAGTTACCCTAGCCCGCTTGCTGATATATGGTACACCGCCAGAAGATTCGCTAAGCCGCCTAATGTGCCCGGCTGCTTATAAGTGGAGACTGCCCAAAGACGCAAATTTATGGAAAGCCATTTTAGTCAATATTAATTAAATTAATATGGCTATGAAATAAGTCCTGAAATAAATAAATTACACAATAAATATATAAATATTTAAATATAATAATATAAACGCAGTCCAATAAAATAAATAAATTGTTTTTATTTCATATTGGTGTTTTTTAAAGGAAATCTTTTATTTATTTCAGGGGATTTTATTTCATAATCCCACATTTATTTATTTCAAGATACTCTTATTTCATAATGACACATTTCATAATATCCATTTGTTATATTCAAATGAATGGGGCATGGTTATCTCACAGATTCAAACACACAGCACCTGCCGTATGTTTGACAATTGAAATACTCGGGCGGATAAGTGATCTTGAAAATATAGACATAAATTTCGAAGTTTTAAATATTTTGAGAGCGATTGAGCTCCGTGTTCGTGTGGAAGATGTCATAAGCTTATGAAGATATGCTTGCTAACTATGTGTTTTCTGGTCTATCAACCCGAGAAATCGCTGATATGTTTGGTGTGTTACCCAGCACAGTTCAGAGGAGATCTCTAAATCGTGCTTTGTAACACACCAAACAGATCCGCGATTTGTCAGGTTGATAGATCGATCTCCTCTGAATCATGCTTGGTGACATACCAAACTGATCCGCGATTTATCAGGTTGATAGACCAGACAACACAAAGGTAGCGAGCATATATCACTTGCAATTTCGATAGGCAGACGTCCCGCACCTGTGCTTGAAGGTTCTATGACATCTTCCACAAAAAAACAGTACTCAATCGGTCTCAAACTAATTAAAACTTTTAATCACTTATCCGCCCGAGTATTTCAATAACGTCTTCAATACGGGGCTGTTGATTTGGTTTGAATCTGTGAGATAACCACGCCCCATTCATTTAAATATAACAAATGGATATTATGAAATGTGCCATTATGAAATAAGAGTGCCTTGATATAAATAAAAGTGAAATTATGAAATAAAAGTCCCCTGAAATAAATAAAAGGTTTCCTTTGAAAAACACTGTTATGAAATAAAAAACTATTTATTTATTTTATTGGACTGCGTTTATATTATTATATTTAAATATTTATATATTTATTGTATCATTTATTTATTTCAGGACTTATTTCATAGCCATATTTATTTATTTAATATTGACAAAAATGGCTTTCCATACAAATTGGCCTATCAGGGATGCGAACATAAACTTAAACAGGTAAATCTGCTCAACCACTGTTGGTTTGTTATGAAGGCGTAACATTAGGGCAATTGGTGCACAAACACACGCAGACACCCAGACACACACAACTATAATAACTTGCGAACAGGCATATGGGAAAGATAGTAATCAGGTGGCAGGCATTACATTACAGTGACGCGCTGCACCGGGAACCTGAGAGCACGCCTGTCACTGGCCAACATGCTGCCACTAGTCTCAGTATAGACTTAATAGTAATGCCAGTGAAGCTAGACGTTTGTGGGCAAGCATTAACCGGTTTTTAAACATGGTAAGATCAGAAAATTACTAGACCATTCTGTCTCAACTGTATCAATGAATTGGTTAACAGTAGCTATTTAAACGAATGTACATGCATGATGTTTTTTATATTTGGTGACTTTGCACAGTCCTATTCCATTAAATGTCTTATGTTTTTTAGTATGGTTGCAAAAATGCAGTCTAGTAGAAACCTAGGTTCAATAACATTTCAGTAACACCAGTTATAAAAGAAAAAAAGTATGTTAATATTTACTCATGGTGACGTTGTTATGAGCTTAAAGAAAAAACTTTAATAGAAACCTCAAAAATGTATTCTGATCTTTGGTGACAGTGTCCTTCACTAGAAGAGAATGAAACAGTGCAATAACACATTCATGACATCATAGTATCCCCAGCAATGAAGTCAGTCGGTATGGCAGCTCTGTTTAAACAGGAGAAAGTGGAGGATTTCTACGACATTGGAGAAGAATTGGGCAGGTACAGGAGCCCCACTATAACACATTTCTAATATTCAAATGTTTGCCTAATCCTCTATCAAATAACTAACTAGTCACATTTAACCATTGAGGGTTAATGTTTTTAAGTAATGTGTGTGTGTTTGTTTGTCTTTGTGTGTGTATGTTTGTGTGCATTTAGTCGCATGTAGCGTTATTTACACAGCAGCCAATACCTCATCATCCCAAAACAGCATTAGGCTATCCTGTCCTTACTATATATTTGAAGCATTAGGCTATCCTGTCCTCCTTACTATATATTTAAAACATTAGGCTATCCTGTCCTCCTTACTATATATTTAAAACATTAGGCTATCCTGTCCTCCTTACTATATATTTGAAGCATTAGGCTATCCTGTCCTCCTTACTATATATTTAAAACATTAGGTTATCCTGCCCTCCTTACTATATATTTAAAACATTAGGCTATCCTGTCCTCCTTACTATATATTTAAAACATTAGGCTATCCTGTCCTCCTTACTATATATTTAAAACATTAGGTTATCCTGTCCTCCTTACTATATATTTAAAACATTAGGCTATCCTGTCCTCCTTACTATATATTTAAAGCATTAGGCTATCCTGTCCTTACTATATATTTAAAGCATTAGGCTATCCCGTCCTTACTATATATTTAAAGCATTATGCTATCCTGTCCTTACTATATATTTAAAGCCTCTATTTAAATGACGTATTGCTAAAATGCTACATGTTTCTGCGACTACATGCTTTAAGATTGGATACACACTTCCTTCAAGATCGGTCACAGGCTTCCTTCAAGCATGTGTCAGTCACCATGTCGTCCCATTCTTATCACACAGCTCACTCAACACAGAAGTCTTAGGCCATTACATACACTCACCTAAAGGATTATTAGGAACACCATACTAATACTGTGTTTGACCCACTTTTGCCGTCAGAACTGCCTTAATTCTACGTGGCATTGATTCAACAAGGTGCTGAAAGCATTCTTTAGATATGTTGGCCCATATTGATAGGATAGCATGTTGCAGTTGGAGATTTGTGGGATGCACATCCAGGGCACGAAGCTCCCGTTCCACCACATCCCAAAGATGCTCTATTGGGTTGAGATCTGATGACTCTGGGGGCCATTTTAGTACAGTGAATTCATTGTCATGTTCAAGAAACCAATTTGAAATGATTCGAGCTTTGTGACATGGTGCATTATCCTGCTGGAAGTAGCCATCGGAGGATGTGTACATGGTGGCCATAAAGGGATGGACATGGTCAGAAATAATGCGGAAACAAGGGACATGGTCAGAAACAAGGGGCCTAAAGTGTGCCAAGAAAACATCCCCCACACCATTACACTACCACCAGCCTGCACAGTGGTAACAAGGCATGATGGATCCACGTTCTCATTCTGTTTACGCCAAATTCTGACTCTACCATCTGAATGTCTCAACAGAAATCGAGACTCATCAAAACAGGCAACATTTTTCCCTGTCCAATTTTGGTGAGCTCTTGCAAATTGTAGCCTCTTTTTTCTATTTGTAGTGGTACCCGGTGGGGTCTTCTGCTGTTGTAGCCCATCCGCCTCAAGGCTGTGCATGTTGTGGCTCCACAAATGCTTTGCTGCATACCTCGGTTGTAACGAGTGGTTATTTCAGTCAAAGTTGCTCTTCTATCAGCTTGAAGCAGTCGGCCCATTCTCCTCTGACCTCTAGCATCAACAAGGCATTTTCGCCCACAGGACTGCCGCATACTGGATGATTTTCCCTTTTCACACCATTCTTTGTAAACCCTAGAAATGGTTGTGCATGAAAATCCCAGTGACTGAGCAGATTGTGAAATACTCAGACCGGCCCGTCTGGCACCAACAACCATGCCACGCTCAAAATTGAATCACCTTTCTTTCCCATTCTGACATTCAGGTTGGAGTTCAGGAGACCCATTAAATGCATTGAAGCAACTGCCATGTGATTGGTTGAGTAGATAATTGCATTAATGAGAAATTGACCGGGTGTTCCTAATAATCCTTTAGGTGAGTGTATATTGGAGGTTTTACACATTTGCCAACTATGTAACAACAACACTGATGAAGAAGACGTAACAAGACTGATGAAGATGTAACACACAAAACCACACACACACACAACCACACAAACACAACCACACACACACACAACCACACAAACACAACCACACACACACAAAGGAACACAGAATCACAGTAGAACACCAAGTCAATTGAACGTCAGGCATATATCAATCTGTCCAGTTAGAGAGCATGGAGACGACATGGTGAAGGCAATACCGTATCTGATGCCCCCAAATAGTGCCACTGACTGTCCAGGAGCTCACTGATGCCCTGATCCAGGTCTGGGAGGAGATCCCCTAGGACACCATCCGCCGTCTCATCAGGAGCATGCCCAGATGTTGTTGGGAGTGCATCCAGCCCTCAGTCGGTTGGTGGTTCTGGTTGTCATTGACTGTTGTTAGGTCATTTTGTTCTCATCCAATTACACAATGTACAGTGAAGAGTTTTTTTTCGTTTTGGTAATCGAGACCCTATGTGTGATTTGAGTGTTCCCTTAATTTTTTTGAGCAGAGTATTAAATAGAGTCACGGTTAAGGTACTGTGCAACACGGCTACATACTTTCTAATCACTAGTACTGACTGACCCAGACGTTGGTGGTCAGTTCACCAGGACACAGCTGAGCTATGCTGGCAGTCTCCTCATGTTGCTGTTTACAGATGGTTTGACACTATTTTTAGATGTGTGTCTATATCTAATTCTCACAGCTATGATTAAAGATGTGGAGTATGTTTTCCTAAATGTTCTAACAGTAGAGGAAAACCAGGCAAGGTGGCGTTGGTTTGACCATATGACATCATATCCCAAGTGGTTTACATTCATTATCATAACAGAACCACTCAGCACTTGATACCAGCTAATTTAGGGAAATCTGAAGTAGCACAGTGATCTAGTCACTATTCACTAGCACTTTCAGTTTAAACTGAAAGTAACAGAAAAAATAAATAAAATCAACAGATCATGTAAATACAGTAGCCACGAAATACAAGAAAAGGTCTAAGTTTTGTAGAAAGTTTTTTTTGAAAAAAAACTACATAATTAAATACAATAAATAAATATACAAATAACACTAACTTGGTTGTAAGTAATGACAGTTAAATCTACCTTGTCTCAGATCTACAGCTGTTGTATTTCAAGGATAAAAATAACTAAGAACATGCTTTATAAAACCTTTGGATCTGTTCTCTTAACTCAGACACACGGAAGTTCATGTTGTCCATGGAAGTGTGTGGAAACCCTGTAGGTTTTTCAGGACTGTCTCATTTACCCACTTATTTGACTGCTGTCTTATGAATAGACCAGTAGCATTGTTTAACACTCTGTGATGTAATGGTAAAGAAAATGTTACGGAAATTTCTCTACAAACGTGTGTAATATGTAAATTAAAATTTGGTTAACCTGCAGTTATCCACTCAATTACACTCCACTAATGTTATTTGCACCAGGGATTTACCCAAAGCCGATATGGAAGGAAGCTGAAATAGTTCCTTAATAATGTGAAAGCGCCCTTTGATGGCTTCAATTAATTTATGCCTGCTCTTGGAAATGTATGGAGAGTTGTGTCTAACTGGAAACAATTCTATTCAGAATAGTTAACTGCCGAAATCAATATTAATGTTCTAATTCAAATGACTACCAGATTACCATGAGAGGACTAAAAATAAATTGTTAACAGTTGGAGCTGTAATGTTAGATTTCATTGTAACCTCTGAACGTTTGATAAATCTCACTTCGTATGGTTTATATCACCTGCCATCGCATGATTGGAAAGGTATGTGCCCATTGGAATTCAAATAATATTATTTAGTAACAGCTTATGGATGTTCAGTAGTGTATATTGAGGTGTCCCTCAGGGCCCATGACTTAAAGCTCCCAAAAATTTAGTTTTTAACATTTTTTTATTGATAGAACAAAAGGAAGCATAGGGAGACAGGACTGTAGGGGGAGACAGAGAGGAAGGGCACAGACAGGCCTGTAGGGGGAGACAGAGAGGAAGGGCACAAACAGGCCTGTAGGGGGAGACAGAGAGAAAGGGCACAAACAGGCCTGTAGGGGGAGACAGATAG
The DNA here is from genome assembly GCA_016801145.1 of Umbra pygmaea. NCBI lineage: Eukaryota > Metazoa > Chordata > Actinopteri > Esociformes > Umbridae > Umbra > Umbra pygmaea. The sequence continues at coordinate 1,665 of JACXGM010034703.1, read as the reverse complement.
GAAGGGCACAGACAGAACTGTAGGGGGAGACAGAGAGGAAGGGCACAGACAGGCCTGAAGGGGGAGACAGAGAGGAAGGTCACAGACAGAACTGTAGGGGGAGACAGAGAGGAAGGGCACAGACAGGCCTGTAGGGGGAGACAGAGAGGAAGGGCACAGACAGGCCTGTAGGGGGAGACAGAGAGGAAGGGCACAGACAGGCCTGTAGGGGGAGACAGAGAGGAAAGGCACAGACAGTCGGTTGAGCCAGGGTTCGAACCCCTGTTGCCAGGGTACATGTGGTCCAGAGTCGGGAACTGGGAGGGGAGAAAATCACAAAAGAAAACCAACAAAAAACAATTTGTGATTGCCGTCAGAAGTCAAACACTTGTCTTACCAAAAGCACCCAGCAGAGGGTTGCGCAAAGAATCAGAGCATAGTGGATGTTGGACAACCACCTCATCTTGTCTTACTGTACTTAATCCTTGGTGGCACTGCCCCCATTGTTTGGTTCATGGATAATGAAGCCGTTTGACTTGGCTTGACCGCAGGGTACTGGGTCTCAGGTTGGTGGTGGTGACTGAGGTCAGGATGATCCATGACTTGGTGATGTGCTGTGGGGTGCTGATCTGCCTTTCGTCTGGGGGCCATTGCTTTGAGGAAAACCTTGTAGTCGACACAAGTGTTGAGCGCATCCGGACCGATGGACAAGGTTTAAAGTGCAGATGATTGGAAGTGGATCATCACGTAGTTGCCAGATGGCTACTTCTGCAATCTTTGTATGTCTAAATAAGAGGTCAAATGATTAGGGTTTTTCAAGGTTGATACGGATTATTGGGAGACCGAAATAGACGATACCGATTAATTGGCCTATTGTTATATTTCTTTACAAGTAATAACAATTACAACAATGTTGTACAAACACTTCTGGTGTAATTTCTTTCTACAATGCATAAATAAAATATATTCCTTTTCAAATTAATAATTTACACAATAGTTTAAAGGCCAATTCCAAACAAAATCAGTTTCTTAATAAAGTTTACACCATTATCATAATGCTTCTAGTGACATTCAGTTTAGCGTAAACTCACAGCCTAGTTAGCTATTCACTGTGCCTAGTAACATTTACAACAGATACTTAGTAGTTACTTAGTAACGGGCCACCAGTTGCCCATCCCTGTGCCAGCCACGGTCGGTGGCTCGCAATATGTTTGAAACTGAATGGAACAGTGTGTAACGCATCAAACCCAATGTGTGATACCGTTCGGTTTCTCCAGTCCGAACGGTAATGCGCCTATCCATATTCCATTACATATTTAATGGAAGCAAGCAAAGAAATCTGTATTCTCAAACTCAAAATGGAGGTTTTATTCTCGAATCAACTACATTCAGAGGCGGGAAAAAATAAAGTCCAGGAAATCAACCACACGCCTCCCCAGAATCTAGCTTTAGTTTTCAGAAAACCCTAAATGACGTAAAATACGTCATCACAGTGAAATAAGATGGCCGAGTTTGGAATTACAAAAAACATTGAGAATGTTGTTTTTTAGCTTCTATCATGTGAGAAACGTGACCGGCACAACAATTTGGAAGTGTTCAGGGGTCTGGAGTTATCCTTTAATTTGGAGGTGTTCAGGGGTCTGGAGTTATCCTTTAATTTGGAGGTGTTCAGGGGTCTGGAGTTAT
>JACXGM010034702.1:0-11897 GCA_016801145.1 Umbra pygmaea | reverse complement strand
GAAGACAAAAAAACGATTTACTGTTTTCGTAATGTGCAGTTGGAACTCGCAGCCATAACATTTTTAATTTTACAGCTACACTAAAACCGAGATTTCTACTCGAACCCCAACATTCTAAGCTTTAAGGAGATATATTACTTGTATTTATAACCTAAAAAATGAGGGTGCTAGCCGTGTTTTCCCTTTGCCATTCAATTTATTTTTAGGTACAAAAACGGCCAGTTGAGTAAACCAGCTAACAGCTTTTGGTACTGGCTGTTTATGTCACATTATGATTAATAATTATCTCGTTTTCATAGCTATTTTAAAACCGAGATATTTGCTAGAACCCCAACATTCTATGCTTTAAGGATATATGAGACATGTATTTATAACTTAAATATTGCATTCGTGAGCTTTGTTTTTATTCCTTAATATATTTATATTTATTATATAAAAACGTTTTTTTTTCAAGACGCGTAGCTGACATTAAGTAGTTGTAACGTTGTGAATTTTATAGCTACACTAAAACCGAGATATTTGCTAGAATCCCAAGATTCTAAGCTTTAAGGACATATAAGACATGTATATATAACCCAATAAATGACGGTGTTAGCCTTGTTTCTAGTTTTACATTCCATTTAATTTGAGGCACTCAGAACATTGCCCCAAGGGAAAAGGAAATATATCAATTATTAATGTATTAATTTCATGTGCATATTAATGGTAATCTCTCTTTTCCCTAACTACATTTGGTGACGGCCGACGTGATACCTGGCTAAGTAGAACGGTTTTCGATTACCGTGCATGTAAAATGTTGGATATGGATTTTATTTCAAAAAGGAAAACCGGACAAATCTGCTGGACGGACTGTTTTGGGTTTTTCTGAGATTGGGATTCGAACTCTGAGGATTCTGCAGCCCTGGTGAGGCGCCTCATTTATAAAGCTGGCGTACGCACAAAAGAAGACGTACGCATCTCTCTACGCAATAATTGGGATTTATAAAAAGCAAACTTGATGGGAAAATGTGCGGTCCTTCACGGAAACTCCGACCCATACGTACGCACAAAAACGGGTGAAATGAGAAATGGCGACATCATCGGCAGATGGATGAAACACGTAGGCTACTGTAGATCCGTCTGAAACTCCAGAGCATTGTGTAACCGAAATCGAAATACTGCCTCTCATTAATAATATGAAGATGTCACAAAGCCATGCATACAATTAACAGCCTGCAGAGAAATACAAACAATATAAAACAAGATTGTAACGTAAAGGCAAATGAAGGACATATTGCACATATTTGCAAAAAGAACACTCAAATATATTATGTAGGCTAATTATATTGGCATGCTATGTAATTCATCCTCATAAATAATACAAAATCATGTTTAAAACTAATTCTTGTCAATGTCTCTGTCTGGCGGTGCAGATAAATAGATGATGATAAGATAGATAATAAATAGATAGTCTTTATTGTCAAGTGGGGAATATTGTTTTCATAGTATAAATGTCGTAATAACATACAGAAACATAGTGTTCATTTATATGCATTTAGTTTGTTTTATTTTTAAATGTGTTCCATTATGAAACATGTCTTAACCATTTTGAAAGGTTCAAGATTTTCTATTTGTGCAGAACTATTTTACATCTACAATTAGATTAATACATCTGTAGATTATCAGATACAATCAAATGGATGGTTATAAAAAGCCATGCCATCACAATGCGTAATGACGCACAATAGCTGACCTTGCAATGTTAGAAGATAATAATTATAATTATAATAATAGCCTAATAATGAATATTATTTATTGGCGCCTTTCATATCACTCAAAACAGGATTTCTGGCGACATTGCACTTTCCAGATGGAATTTACTGACAAGTGAGGGATATCTCAGCCGAGTTATGCCAGGCGTGTTAGTTGGTATAATAGGCTTGGCGCATAAGTACATGAAGTTTCCGTACACGGCGGGTGAACAGGCAATCAAAAAGCACAAACTCTGCCCTCCATTATAGCGCCTCTAAAAGAGCAAACAAGAAAACATCCAATTTCGATTACCATAACAAGTTAAATTAACTCGTTATCATCTACACGGAGAGAAGTGGAGGAGGTAAAAAGAGGAAAACCGGTTCAGGTCCACCAGAAATAGACATGCTAATTAGGGGGTGCAGCAAATACACGTTGCCGAACAAGTGGAAGGTGTGGACGGCATAGATACTGCTGAGATCTCTGTAGAGAATTAAGGTATATGTGGCTTGTAATGATACTGTTCTGTTGGCGTTTGGGATATATGCATATGTTTAGCCTATATCATTGATATGTAAAGCCAACCGATGTGGTTAAGTAATTAAAGAGTGTTATATAGGTCAATAATCACAAAATGGAACAGATGGAGACATTTGTCTTTTTTTGTGCCAAGTGTATTTGATGCTATGTTTGAAACTTGTTGCTGTCACTGCTGCCATTGATGTAACTATATTTGAACACACAGGAAAACGTGCTTGCTGGTTTAGACCTGCTTTTAAGAGGTGGAAAATTCTCCCCGCAGAATAGAGGCGCGCTTATACTGGCAGTCTTTGTAAATACCACGGAATATATAATTAGGCACACTTTACGCGTATCCTCCCACCATTTTGGGTGGAACTCCTACTTTCCCCATGACCCTCCCACGAACGCATTTTGAAAGCGTAACTTGTCTCTTGTCGCTCATGTGGCAGGCAATCTGCGATTTTACCCAAGTGCGCCTGGTTTGTAAATAGCCCGCATCGGTTACGTCCATCTTTGCGACCAATTAGCGCCTGGAAACAGTTACAAACAGCTTGATAAATCTAGCCCACTGTATTTTAGACAAATCTAGAATGTACTGTATGTTTATTGCTAGACTATCATTTTTTCAAGGTAAACATGCATCGCAATGTTAAACAGTGATAATTCAAGAATGGAGAATCAACAAATGTTTTCTTATGTAAACGCGTGGGAACATAATGTGAGCAAGACGCTTACAAAACTAACTGCACAAGGATTAGATCCAACAGGCAACAACTTTAGCATATTAAATTGGTACGGGTCTGTTGGAGTTACACTAAGCAGTTCAAAGAAATACAAAAATTGCTCTCAGCTCTTGGCTATCTAATGTTCAGGAACAATTTGGCTATCATAGAGCAAGACCGAGCGCAAATTGCTTGCTTTAAAACAGTTCTGTCAATAAAACAAAAAGAGCTAAAACACCTATACGGTGAAATGGATGAGAATGAAACTGGAAAACAACATTGGACATGCCAAACCCAGGCTCCGGCTGACGAGTTAAACTCTAAAAACCTCAGTTGGCGAGCAATCAAGAAAATGGATCAACCATAGAAGACTGCTGCATTACTACAGGCATCCCTGTTGCAGTAAATTGACAGGCAGGTTTAAAAAGTACATTTAATCCAGGTGGCTTGTTAGACATTAGCACAAATGTAAATGCCAAACCAGAAAAGGCTGACGATATAGGCGACTCAGCGGTTTTGCTAGTCTCACCACTGATCGAGAGGGAACAGAGCGCCAGAGTGTATAGCATAGAGGGTAGTGACGATGGTACATCATTGCTAAACAATGCGGACCCACACGTGTCACAGGCCTTTAACCACAGGGCAGTTCCTCTAAAAAAACACGTTAATTCCCTCAGTTGAGGGGTTAAAAAAAATTGAACACACACCAGAGTTCACCAAATCTGAGTTTGAACAAGCAACAACAGCTCAGCTACAGGGGTTGAATGGTGGACGTGAAAACTACGCTAACGCAACCATTAAAACCGCTAGCCAATCAAAAGTTATCACATTGTTCAATTTGCCTCAGGGCAGGCCACACAAAAGCAGAGTGCCACCGGAAAAACAAACAGGGCAATTCTGATCGAAATAAGCATAGTGGAGACCAAAGGTAATGCTAAATCTTATGCTAACTGTCTGCTAGACAAAGTAAGAGAAGTGCTTTATCAATCAAAAGTGTGACGTCCACATGCTTCAAAAATACAACTTGTCAGAATTGTAAAAAACCCTCATGAACAGGATTCTGCATTCATATCAGATCCCACTAAAACTCTCTCAACCTATACTAAATAGGGATACGCGACCCCCATGTCTGCACTTGGAGCTTCGGTTCTGAGCAGCAAACTAATAGGAGTTAAGGCAACTAGCTTGGGGGGTCAGCTATCAAATGCCTTCTAAAACAGGAACCACTCAATCCTGTACTGATCTCATTTTACCTCTGAGTAAAACAATCTCTGATACAGGTGATTCTAGGAATCAGCTTCATGTTTCAACCATGGATTTCAGAGAATCACAGAAGGAGTTATGGGTCTCTGATGATGATCTGCTGGCTAATTTGAAACAAGTTTCATTGTTCACTGCAAAACCAAGGAATGCCCTTTGTGATGCAGATGATGTGTTTCTGGGCCCATTGCAGAAGCCCAGCATAAAAATGTCTCATGAATATGCTCGTAAGTCTTCACAGAAAACAACACTTCCCAGAAAGCTGTGCTCTCAGCAGCCAGGCCTGAAGGCCGACCTTGCACCCAGTGACAGTACATGCGTGGGGTGTGCTGCAGATGACCAGGGAGGACCAGACCCTCAGAGGGGTCCCTTGAAGCACCCACAGAGGGGCAATACAGGTCCCATTCATCCTGCAAAGCAGGGACACAGGAAGGGTCCGCTTTTTGGGGAACAGGTTCTCTGACAGGGGGGAATGCACCCTCACCTGGAATAACTCAGCCCAATCCACAGCACATGTATTGTCCAATCAGATCACCCCTCTCACCTACTGCCTGGACACCAGGACTTAAAGAAGCTCCACTGGGGTCTATGATACCTGGTGGAGCACTTTCAGTTGTAAACAATATTGGAACACTGCTGGTCAAGATCTTTGTGTTTTTAAATTTATTCCTTCCTAAACAGGCCTTGGTATCTGTCCTCTGGACTCTGGAAGCCTGAAAGATGACCGACCCTCCTGCCTCAGATAGGACAGTGAGTAGAAGCTTAATTATGCTCCAGGCTGAAAGAGATGAGTATGGATATACAATGGGTCATACACCACATACATTTATCTACAACAAGTAGAGACATGGCCCCCTGGGGTTATCTCAGGACCAAATTATGCTACACAAATTTGCTAATATAGAATCCACTCATCTCCTAGCCTGCACAGTCAAGGGATGTTTTTTCCACACACAAATAAATGGATACTAGTTTCCAGCATCCATGCACATACACCAAAATTTCAGGTTCCAATACTGGACTACCCAGACAATCCCTATTCCATTAATAATAATGTCACTACACAAAGGTGTTACAACACAACAGTTCTGTTGGCTGCCACCAACATGCTGCAAACATGTTCTGCACCCAATAGAACACATCATGACATTGTCATTTGCTTTGTATACCATAACTGTCCCTACAGGTGACTTCTCAGAACCAGATGTTTTTATCTGGGCAGAACACACGGCAGGTATGTACTGTGTTGGGTTGTGTGACTCTAAACCACACACTGGATAAACGCAAAGATGATCCACCCTACAGGTATTTTTAACCTCACTACATGCGAGTACCACAGACCAACACAGTGACAAAAACCATAACTTGTCCCTAAAAGGGGTCTTGTTAATAGAGACATTAACATGACCCCACTACATTAATGAATGTTTAGTTATGGTCCATGTGTCATACAACCACTCCAGTGTCCTGTCAGCATTCAAGGCTCATTGCAGCAGTGATGACAGAACAAACTCTGGTCTTAGAGACACATCCAGAGGACCTGACTTCAGATCACCAGGACAGACTAGCTGTCCGAGCCACTCACTCAATAGGCGTGGCCTAAATTCAGATGTTACTGGCCTCTTAGGGGCTGATAACTCATTTTATAACAACTATAATGTAACTAATATTTACGTTGCACGGCTCAGGAAAGACTATCCAGGGCAGGTTAGATGCAGGAAACCTTGTTTAAATTTAGTCGGACACGCACAACAAACATAATTTTTGGATTGTAGAATGTATGCACAGGGTGTGTTTACTGCAAGAGTTATTGGATCTCTCCATACCATGCAGTCAATTATATTATTGCTTCCTTTCAACTAGAAATGGTTCCAGACTGACAATATACAGAATTTACTATGAAGAACTGGTGACCACTGTGATGATGTACAATTCCAGAAAGGGTGCTATTTGTAATTTACTAATTATAACTTTCCTTTTGTTCCCGCCCGAGCAGGTGTTCCCCTAATCCTCCACAATTTATCCTCTAGGCCGGGTCATTAAGGACCAGGTAGTCATATGGGATTACTTCACTGGCTATTTGTTGTGGAAAATGGGATTGACATGTTGGTAACTACAAGGTCTTGTTGTCATGAAACTGCTAGTATGTTATTTGCATTTGTCCAAGAACTGTACATTCATTACATGGCTATGCTATCCCTGTGCCTCAAACCCAATGGTGTGTTATTAGTGGATTGAACTCTCTCCTACGGAGGACTACCATGTCCAGCTAACCACAATTCCTGTGTGGAAGTGACTGAGGATGTCACATTGGGACAGTTGCACTCTTCAGATAGAGCACCCATGGACACGTGATATTGCACCCTGGTGGGGGGACACAGTCTAAACGGAAGCACCTGGTCGCCGCAAGAAGCTATGGTGAGGATGACACAGTGACCACCAGCAGAGGTCCTGACCAGCGCTTCCATCTGGCCACCATCCACTAAGACAGCTTGTGGGTCTACATCTATCATCAGCCATATACATTTCAGATCCTTAACTAACAACACAGACTTTCATGTGCATTGGTCCCTCTTTGCATCTCTATAAAAACCCCAGTACACCTAACTAAGTTAAGGAGTGGTCTGTTTCAATTATTTTGGGTTTGTCCAGCCGCTTTTAAGAGATATGGGGCCCTTGCTTACACCCAGCGCAATTGACTTTTTACACAAACTCATGTATCATTTCGATCTTACACCCGAAGCATATGGCACTTCTCCCTCCACAGACGCGCGTCGGTAAATTAGGGAATGAACTTGCGTTCGTTGGGCGGTTCAGCGAAAAGAAGAGGCGTGTTCCGGCGCAAACATTCCCTGGTGCTATCTTGCAGTCCCCGAAAACAATTCGTGGCGTGTTATTCATATACATTTTAAGGGCATAATGTAGCGTGTGCACAACGCGCATACACTTTGCTCCTCTAATGTACACAAATGCAGCAGTTCTTTTTATTATTGCAATACATAATTAGAAGGAAAAATATTACTGGTGTCCGAAAATGTGAAAAATAGGTATACATCTAGTGTACACATTTACTCAAATAATTCATAATGAATTATTTGCACTGATATACATCAACCTCAAGGGAACCCATTCAATCAACAAGTATACACACGTAATTTGCAATGCTAATAGTAAAATCACCCATGTCTTTACTCAGAATTACTCAGGTTCAAGCCACGACTCATTTATGGCAACTTCGCCATGAGGAATCCTCCCTTGGATGGGTGGCTGTGAAGGGGACAACAGCAATCCGTTAAAGACATGGTTAATGATGACACATTTATGTTGCCAGCAAGTGCGTAAAATGTTATTTAATCAAAAACACACACAACACGCAGTGTAGCTTAATTAAACGAACATTTGGCACACTGAAAATGCGCGTCAGGTGTTTGGATAGAACAGGTCCACTACTCAAGTCGCAGCATTCTTTGTGGCTTGTTGTATTTTACTCAACATTTCCATGAATCATGGATGTGTGGATGACATTAATTAGGAAATATTAGAGGACTTCAGGAGACGTGATGTTGAAATGCGTGCCAGCCACTTAAATGCCCAGAAATGCAGAACGGGAGTGGAAAGCTTATTTGACAGAAGAGTAATCTCAGTTTAATGTTAGACTACATTGCAAAAATATTACCATGCATTCATAACCTTGTGATTCAGTGAGAGTAAGTCCAAAACATCGGAAAGTAGGCTATGTTTTGTGACATTTCTTTTTTTACATTTTGTAAATCAATAGAAAATCGCCGTTATAATAGCAATCCGCCATGGAACAAGCGCGCCTGCTCTTAAAGGAAATGTGAGATGACGATCTGACTGGTTTATTGCACGTTACGCCCAAACCACACCTATGACTAATGAAGCTACTTTAGACCTACCCATTTTAGATATGCGTTGGGTGCAAGAATCATTTATCCCGACAGTAAAATAGCAACAGCGCCCGGGACCCTCCCACAATGTAACTTGCGTTTCGCGTTTGATACTTGCGTTTCAGATCGTTAAAATAGGGCCCATGGTCTACACTTTGTGGTGAGATATGTCACTGTACTACATATCTTTGTTGTATACATTGGCAAATCTCTGGGAGTAGGATTTCTAAAAAAACATTGCTTTCCCTAGATTAATGGTTGTCTTATAAAGTATTTAGAACCTGTCAGATTCTGATCTGACAAGTTAAAATTTTAAAATTTCTACAAATGATGTCTTAAAAAATATGTAACAGGTTTAAACAATTTACAATACTAGTTTCGATTTACACTGATTTTTAAAAATCTTAGAATCCAGAACAGAGGGCATAAGATGGAAATGTATTTAAATAAATCGGTATGCACTTGTCATAAGTAAGTTGTTGCTTGGCTATTTTTCAATATTTGTTTTGTAAAAGGACCTACTGATTTCTAAATCCTATGTGTTTACAAATCAAACAACCCAAACTGCTCATTTCACAAATTCAGAGGTAACACTGCAGAAATTATTTGTATTCATAAAACATAAAAACATGAAAAACAAGAAAACCAGTATATTAATGATTTGAAACTTAAATGTAAAGCTCACCTCGGAATTTGAAATGTAAAGAATCAAAACCCAAACAAAAAAATACAATGTAACAGGCTATTTTTATTTTAAATAATGATTCATTTGAATGCCCTGACAGAAACTCTCACACAAAATTGTGCTGCGGTTTGCACATATAGACACATTAACACAAACCTATTCAGGTTGAACCTATGTTATTTGCCTATACAACATAGATTTAATGTTCTACCTAAATCTGAAATTATGTCTGTTTAAGCAAAATGGTTTTATGGCCCCATTGAACTAAAGCCCTGAACCCCCCTGTGCTTTTCACAACACCTCGTAAAACACAGAACTTTAGGTTGTAGGGAACTTTTAGACAAACATTGAATCAAACTCTGTAACAACTAAATTTGTTTTTAACCATTCTTTTTTTCTAAATGGGGGCAACAACATTATAAACCTGAATGAGGTAAGTTTAACAGGTTACTTGGTGTAAGTTGATAATATGTCTTGACTTTGAACAAAACTGATAGGAAGCAAATATTTCTCACACACATGCACAAACAAAGTCACAGACAGATTCTCACACACAAACACACACACACACACACACACACATTTACACAAACTTATTCAAGTCTATAGTGAGTTTTAACCTATGTGATATGCAAACAAACCAATTTGTTATTAACATCATGGTAACACTTAGATACACCTTACGTGTAGGAAAATGCATGAACCTTTGAATCAGACCGTAAGCTGTCATTGGGAAACCAGGGTGTTTAATGACAATGCCACTGACTGTGCGACAAAGCAGTGGATGATTATGCATGTCACACTTCTGAATGAATTCATACTTAATCTCTAGGTACTAGTGATGCATCGGGTCCATTTATAAATATTGATCCGTAGAACCATTGGTTTTGTAGCAGTCTGCTTCTATAGTACAGGGAAGTTGATTTTGGAGGTCTAATGACATTTGATGACATTTGATCATACTGTTGTTGTAACAGTGAACCTGTTTTCATAACTGGAACAGGGTTGGATTCATGATAAAATGTATTCTCATTTATTCTGTTATATTGGTAAGTTTTACTTTTGCAGTTTTCAGTTCAGTGGCAAAAACAAAGGACATTGAAATAATGCAGCCTTATCAACTTATGGACATTGAAGAAACATATTTTAAATTAGACAGAGAGAGAGAGAGATGAAGATGCATGCTCACATGACATAATGCATACACACTTACATTAACAGTAGGCAGCATCACTGCAGCCTGAGATACCACAATGCAAAAAATGGGTGTCTAAAAACAAGATAAACCCACTAAATCTCAGGGAAAGGGTACTCAAAACAAGTGAAATTATCTGTTCATGTAGCAAGATAATTTCACTTGACAAGATTTCTTGAACTAAGTTTGTTAATTCTAGAAATAAGATTATCGTGTAAAGTTGAACACTTAAATTAAAAAATCACTTTTAAAACAAGATAGATTTAAAAGTGTTAGATATTTTAAGTTTTATTATCTTGGTAAGATCCAAATAATTTGCAGTGCAAGCTTTAGTGCAGTGGAATCCACGCTCTTGTAGTCAGGTTGACACACCAACGCACATGCAGGTATACACAATTATGGATCTGTTGTAATAGTTTAACATTATAGGATGGCCATATTCTTTATAGTCATTTATGGTTTGCTTGTCCAATTGGCTGATGGTCTACTCCCTGGTCCTATCAAAAAGAAATTGGGTTTTTGCCACTCAAGTGAAAATAAATGAAAACTTGTGAGCACAGACAAGTGAAAAGGCACCAGCAAGAGATGTCAGAGGGACCTAAATATGGTGTTGGATTGAACAATTAGACTTTAGAAAGCTGTGACCTCTACTGTTGGTCTTGTTCTGTGTCCATACAACTGTCTAGCGTGGGTTTTGTTGGCAACAATGTGCATGATACGCCAAAGTTAATTCATTGAGTTACTGCAGTTGTAGGCCTTAAATGCCTGCCATGTTATTAAATAATCAATTTTCATGAGTTTGAAATATTCTATATTATTATCACTAAGGGCCTGAGCACTTATTGTGTTTTTGAGCAATTTTTTCCAATAGAAATGTATACAATTTTCCTATTTAAATCTTTAAATGCCGTTTTCTCAAAATGAGTTTTTTGTCATTTCCGGTAGGCACATCTCAGCCTATGTAGCACCTATATACACCAAACTTTCCAGTTATACACTTAGCAGTTTCCTGAAGATATTTACAGAGGGATTTGTTGATAAATCATTCCTGGCCTGATTTATGTGATATTTTAATAAAAAAATATGGCGAAAATCGATATTTTAGGGCTATGGACAATCTATTTGAATTCCTAGGAAATGAAAGCAGCTATGTTGAAATCCCTCTGTAATTCTTTTTTCATCTTGTGTGTAAACAATTTAAAGAATTTAGCACCTGGCTTTATCATACGTTCAGATCTGTCTACCGAAAATATATGCAAAATTGCACATATTTAATGAGATAATGCCTAATTTGCATAAATTCACATACATATTTCAAAAATTTGTAATACATTTTTTTTTATGTACTTGTGTAAGTAACCAACTGAGTAAGTTTCATGGTGATATCTATTTTTTTACATTTTTACCCTATTCACCTGTAGTGTCTCGCCTTTATGTGTGTTGATAAATAATCACATTTCTTAAAATCTATGGTTAATCATGCAGACACTTAATGCTCTTACCACATGAGATTTTTTGGGGCCTGGAGAAATGAATAAAAATGGCTGAGCCATTTGACAGAGACAGATAGGTTGGGGCGTAAGAAACTGAAACACCCAGCTTAACTTTGAGGAAAAATGGCTGACAGAGACACACAGACACAGATTGTGACTCGCCTACACACACACAATGAGGGCTGTCCTTAGAGGGTAGGACATTACATTATTTTTTTTCAAACAGGCCTATACGATCGCTCGAACCCACTCATCAACCTTTTTGACAGCTCAGTTTAGGGAGGGCTATACCACAGGAACTCCTTTTAAGGTCTGGAGCATACATAGATCAATAGGAACGCGCAATGTGGGGGGTCAGGGGAGGGGTGGACCAGGTGGTGG
>JACXGM010034701.1:0-11929 GCA_016801145.1 Umbra pygmaea | reverse complement strand
TGGGCTACAACAGCAGAAGACCCCACCGGGTACCACTAATCTCCACTACAAATAGGAAAAAGAGGCTACAGTTTGCAAAAGCACACCAAAATTGGACAGTTGAAGACTGGAAAAATGTTGCCTGATCTGATGAGTCTCGATTTCTGTTGAGACATTCAGATGGTAGAGTCAGAATTTGGCGTAAACAGAATGAGAACATGGATCCATCATGCCTTGTTACCACTGTGCAGGCTGGTGGTGGTGGTGGTGTAATGGTTTGGGGGATGTTTTCCTGGCACACTTTAGGCCCCTTAGTGCCAATTGGGCATTGTTTAAATGCCTCGGCCTACCTGAGCATTGTTTATGACCATGTCCATCCCTTTATGGCCACCATGTACCCATCCTCTGACGGCTACTTCCAGCAGAATAATGCACCATGCCACAAAGCTCGAATCATTTCAAATTGGTTTCTTGAACATGACAATGAGTTCCCTGTACTAAAATGGCCCCCACAGTCACCAGATCTCAACCCAATAGAGCATCTTTGGGATGTGGTGGAACGGGAGCTTCATGCCCTGGATGTGCATCCCACAAATCTCTATCAACTGCAAGATGCTATCCTATCAATATGGGCAAACATTTCTAAAGAATGCTTTCAGCACCTTGTTGAATCAATGCCACGTAGAATTAAGGCAGTTCTGAAGGCGAAAGGGGGTCAAACACAGTATTAGTATGGTGTTCCTAATAATCCTTTAGGTGAGTGTATATTGCTGCCTGTAATTAGAATGTTTCTATGTTCTGTACAAAACCAAACAATGATAAAGCATCAAAATATATTGAGAGAAATTGGCTGAATATTTAGTGCTAATACCTCCATGTTGATTCAGGTTTCATATACCGATATACCATAGTTTACAGGCCAGGAATTAGATCTAAGAGTATCCAGGTGTTTAATGTATTCATTTTATTAAAGGATCATGTATTTTTTTCATACAGTTGTGTTTTAGTAAAAGTAAATGTAGTCATCAGCTGGCATGACAGCTAATTTGATCTGTCCATCCAAAACTGCACATATAAAATCACAATGCGTCATCTCTAAAAACAAAGACAGTCATAGAAACCTGTCCACATATCTTACAGCTTAATATACAAATATATACAGGTACATTCAATAAATAGAATATGAAACATTCTTGGAATGCATTATGGTTATTAAGAAGGGCTGATGCCCAGGTTTGCAAACACTCACACAATGTTTACATTCAACATTTAATGTATAATTTTGTTTGATCTCATTTAATGTTAAGAGAGATAAAGTACATGCCCTGTTAAGGGAGATCAGGCATGACCAATAGGGTTAAGGTAATTCTTTCCACATAAATGTTGACCAATTCAGGAAGTAATTTATGTACTCAGGGTATACAACTGCTTCTTTTGACCTCTATTTTAAAGATGTCATGTGACCAGTTGTAGATTAATCTAACCACAACTATCCAGTCTGACTTGTTGAAGTATTACCATATTAACTGACGCATACTTGCAAAGTAACCAAATGCACACAAAGAACCAGCAGGTAATTTATCTACAACGACAACTCATTTAATACTGATTGAAAAGCTATTCACAAGGATCACTGCAATGTTTGATTCAGTAGACAGCGTCACCATCTTTGGTCCCTGTGGTAATGGCAGTTCAGTGGTTTAGGCATAATGCAGAAGCTATGTCTCACTTCAAAATATCCAGTAAAGGATAAAAAATTACATGATTTGTATTACCAATAGGTATGCACACAGATGAAGGATTTAAACAGAACTTTGTATCAACATTTTTAAAACCATGAGAAAGCTACAGTTATAATTGAAACGTGACAATTATGACACTTTCCATGACAATGGTTAATAGAAAACAAAGCACATAGGCTGACTCCCAGCACTGTGACTTAAGTGGTGTAGGCTGTGCTTGACCATGTGGGGACGCAGTTTGGAAGCATACAGAGCAGGTCAAAGACTAACATCCAATATCTTCTCTCCAGCATTCACTTTGGCTGTGGTGTACAGTGTGAACTGTTTTCAAGTGCTACTTCCTTGAATGTCCTCCTTGAAGAGGCTTCCATGCATCTTGCGCCTGTGCATCCTGTGGATGAAAAACCAAAGCATATCAGGTGTGAAAATGTAACCCTCATTGTTGGTTATGTACACTAAAATTTGGCCCATTGTTTTGTTTTTCTTACATTTTCTCTTTTCGGCTCATGTTGTCTTCCTTTGATTTGACAAAGACTGCGTCATCTTTTCCTCTGACGAGATAAGCAAACTCCCCATCTTTAGCGCTGAAGATCACCCTGAATTAAGAGAGTAAAAACTATCAATAAAGTACTTTAAAACTGATAAGACTTATAAGCTAGAGTTGTACCTCAAAGGTATTCAAATGCTGTCCACAGTGCTGCTGGACGTTTGACTAATTCATCTCACAAATAAAGACACTATGAATGCTGCAGTTGCATACCCCTGGTAAAACCTATACAAGAATTCTGTTATCTTCGTGACTTACTTGGACTGAGTCTCTCCAGCCTTAATGCGGATTTTGCGGATATGGAAGTTGCTGTTGCCCCACCAGTCAGACCAGCTGAAGTAGGCATCTTTCTCCCAGCGCAGTTTGACCATGAGCAGCTCCCCAACGTCCACGTCGGTGGTCAGTAGGAATGACACGGTACTGTTGCTGTTCAGGTGGGGCCTAAGAGTTTACATAAAGTTCAAAGTTTACAAGCCATTATAGCACTGACATGACAAGAGGTGGCGAGGTGACCTATATCCCCCTATACTTACATGACATAGGGAATGTCGGTCTTTTCGTTATGGGTTCCATACAGAGAGATTTTCAGTGGCTGCTCAGTGTAGGTCAGTTTCTCACTGCTGAAAAAATGAATCTTCACCTGGTAATGGAAAACTGTGGGAACAACAAGAGAGATGGTAATTAGGAATGACTGCACACACATAGGCGTCATAGAAACCCTAAAACCCTGAGTAGGTTTCCCTAAAGTAACACCTTCAGTCTCTCCATTTATTTGAACCATTTTTGGTATTTTACATGTTAAACCATTTAAACCAGTTGAAGTGTTTGTGGTGTCGGATATTATTCCATTCACAATTAAATCTGAAGATACTTTACTAAAGAGTACGTAAGTGCTCCTACACTACCTTAGTATTACCACAGTACTTACAATGTCTTTACCATATTATTGATCCATCTTTCTAAGGTAATGGAATGGCAATGTTTACCTTCAGATGAAGTTTTCTAACCATCCCCCTTTACTCCAAATATTATTGCATGTTTAGACTTAAAGCCATGTGGATTTACAAATAAAATAGAATTCTCTAGATATCCACAATAAGCATTATATGCAGTTACTTAACTATGGCCACTACTGAAATATTAAGAACCTAACTCCATTACCACAACAGATATTATGAAATCCTTCATAGATAGCGTGTGAGTCAGGACTGATATGGGTGGGACTTGTGTAGACTAGTCCCATTGTTTGGACAAAGGTGCTGTAGTAGTGACAGTGTGTGTGTTCTTTGCCTTTTTCAACAAATATGACCAACTTTTATGTTGTGCGTGGTCGCATTTTTGTCTTGAAACAATTAAATTTCATCCTTACGTTTGAAGGGCATCATCTCGCGGGTCTTGAGATACATCTTTGCGCCCCGTGGCGTACGGACCTTGTTGATGCCGTAGCCCACCATGTTGCAGCGGTTCTTACGGCAGTTGAGACACATTCCCTTCATGAAGGTCTCCTTGGAGCTGCAACGGTAGGCCATGCTCTGATGTTCCTCTGCATTTACCAGTGAGTCAATGAACAGGTGGATAGAGCGCTCATGGGAACACTTTACGATCTGGTCCATATCTGCACAGGACAGCCATGAAACAAGACTATTAGTACCATGGTAATTGAATTACTGTCTGACTGTTAGAAAAAAATTGACTAATTGTACGGCCATGCCTATGTCTGTGACATTTGCTTTATCTGACTTCTAAGTAATAACCCGATTGCAGCCATTTATTCTTAGGAAAACACTACTGTTCTGTTAAACAGCACAAATATAAAGAAACCGTATAGTAGGAGATAATATTCATACAGTGCAGTGTAGATGTGTGTTGTAGACAAGCACAACACTGTGGAAGTACAGTGTAGTGTTGTGGTACACACTATGGATGTACAGTAGGGTGTTGTGGTACATACTATGGATGTACAGTAGGGTGTTGTGGTACACACTATGGATGTACAGTGTAGTGTTGTGGTACATACTATGGATGTACAGTAGGGTGTTGTGGTACACACTATGGATGTACAGTGTAGTGTTGTGGTACATACTATGGATGTACAGTAGGGTGTTGTGGTACACACTATGGATGTACAGTGTAGTGTTGTGGTACATACTATGGATGTACAGTAGGGTGTTGTGGTACATACTATGGATGTACAGTGTAGTGTTGTGGTACATACTATGGATGTACAGTAGGGTGTTGTGGTACACACTATGGATGTACAGTGTAGTGTTGTGGTACATACTATGGATGCCTGTGAGGGCAATCATTTTCATGGTGTTCTGTAGGTCACAGCCTGGCTGAAAGGTTCCACCATTGGGGTAGATGTCTACATGCCCCACGGGTCTCTGGATGCCAATGCTGCGGTCCGGGGAGCCCCGGGTGTTGGTGTGCAGGACGTCAACGAACAGAGCATCATCAGGAGATAGGGTGCTCTGGGCATCGGCATGCTCAAACGTCGGGCCAGCTGGGTCCAAACCTGGGAGACGGTTGGAAGAAGAGAAGGAAAGAGAAGCGGGAGATGTTTAGGATCAGTCACAGTTCTGGAAATACATCTTTAAAAGTGTACAGGGCCCTGCAGACCAGAGCATTAATAGTGAGCTTCAAGCTTTTAAGGTAAGCAATGTGCTCAGCTGAGGGTGGATAATGGTTCTGCATGGTAATGCCTCGTGGCTCTGACCTGACAAACATGTTATTATTCTAAGCAGGTCAAAGCCAACTATCTAGGTCAAATATTTTATAGTCTGGTAGACTTTATTAAGACAAATGGGGAAACCTAAATGCATTCAGAAGGAACATGCACATGTATGCCTATGCATGCATTCTGTGTATAAAGTGTACTTTCCATTGCTGCAAATCTGAATTGGTTCTCACTTGTCTGGTGAAATAACAGTAAGACAAACAAGAATGGCTGAGACCATCGAAAGACCAGCTAACCTGTGATCCTGCTGACTTTGTTGTTGGTGAGAAGGCCAGCAATGCCGGCTACATGAGCCCCCAGACTGTAGCCCAGCAGATGTATTTTCTCCCAGGGGTAATCCATCGTTTTCTGATTGGGTGGGAAAGCAAACCTGGTTTTATACCTATTATTTAAAACATTTAAAAGTTTTGTGACCATGTAACTGGGCTTTAAAACCGATTATACGATCAATATGCCATCCTAGCATCCTCTGCTGAATATTCTGTAACACTTTATTTTGAGAGCCCAAGACATTTATCTGTAGATGCCCTACAGATTATCTGCAGACTATCAACAACATTTTAACAAACCATGTACTAATCCTTAATTTAACCTTTCCCCTAATGTTAAGCCTAACCTTAACCATTACCCTAAACCATATTGTAAATATACCCCTAACCTACAGTACATAATTAGTTGCTTATCAACAGATTGTTTGTTGATAGTTTGTTGATATGACATGTAGAGCACCTGCAGATGGAATTTTGGACTCTCAAAATAAAGTGTAACCGAATATTCATATCTGTAGCTCTTATTCTGACTGTCCTTTGCACATCGAATAATGAATGATTTCTTGTGATCCACATGCCATTTTAATCAATACTTTTCTGTGCAGTGAGTGGTTTATGTCAACATCATTCTAGTACTGGTGAATGTTCTTTTTTGAGGCACACTAAATTATAGTTAAAGTTTAGACAAACACCTAACTTCGAATACATCGTTTTCTGAAACTGACATATTTTAAAAACTTTTGCATGGACATCAGTGCAGCTATGTCTGATCTCAAGTTAGAATTGAGTCCATTTAGGATTAACCTTATATTGTAATGCCTTGAGCTTACTCACCTGCAGCCAGTTAACAAACTTGGCCACATCTCTGCCCACCAGCTTGGTGTAGGCGGCGGAGGTTGGGTAGTGCTGTTGGGCCCGGGTCAACCAGTCCACCACAATCACATTGGCCTTGGGCTCCTTCTCATATAGCGCTGTCACCAGTTTAGCGACCCAGCTCTCAAACAGCCCTGTGACCTTGAGAACACAGTGCTGGGGTCAGTGGCTGGTGGGACTGACTGGGGCACCTAGCCTTTAATGTCTGCTCAGTCAGCCAACAGTCTGCACTTGAACTACTGACGCATGAGAACTAGGACATTAGAACTGGAGATAGAGATATTGCCAAATCGGTTTTAAAAGACATATAATAATATCAGTGTTTCCTATAGAAATTAAGAAATACTTATTTAAGCAATGGTCAAAAAAATGTTTGTGGGATTTATTATTAATTGGAAAAGTTTTTTACCGTCCATCCGTGTATAACCACAAACGTCTGAGTATCAGGGTTGAATTCACACTCTGGGATGGTTAATGGCTGGCCAGGAACGATATAGCAAAGATCATCATCGGGTATCTCAGCAGTTCTCAGGGAGAACTTGGATACAATGTCGGCGTAGTCCTCAAGCCATTTAGTAGAGGTGTCGTTACCTGAAAATACATACTGATGATGTTATCCCGATTTAATTAGTCGTAATTTCACTACTGGTACACAAGGGCATAGGAAAAGTGGGGGATGGGCCCCCCAATGTTAGAGGCAGGTGACGTGTTCCCCCCAATATAAATCTAAATTCTACACACTTGATGTTACATAACAGGTTATTTTTATCTACACACTAAAAATACTATTATCATGGTATACACAGTATCTTTAGTTTCAATTTAAGTTGCCTTATTTATTATTCCACATTACACAAACTTCACTGTATTTATGTTATCGAATGTGCAACGTTTTTATAATAAACAGTACCAATTATTTTATTCTATATTGACCGTTAAACCACTACTGGTTTGATATTTGCAGCTATCAATTGACTTTTCAACAGTTCCCAATAATATCAAAGGAAGACTATTTAATTTAAAACTTCAAATCCGTTTAGGCTGTGCATCGTAATAATTCATCAATGTCAGAAAATAGGCTAATGTGGTCGGTGTCTTGCGATTTAACATTCAGTATTAAAGAGCTAATGTAATCAATTATTCAGGAGTTAATGTAAAATATGCACACTAGCTATTCAAGTGTTACTAACCAAAAATTATAAAATAAGCCTATACAATTTGTCTACAACAAAACATAAATCTTTTTTGTTGATGAATCTGAAAAATCCATTGGATGGTTCCATTTCTAGCTTAGAAAGATAGTAAACCATTTTAACAGTCCAATGTCGCCCCCCTTTGTATTTAAACAAAACAAATGTTAATGTATCGTTTCTTTCTGCATATTCAAAATAAGCATTCTTTTTTGTTTACTTATTTAAAATAATACACGAATAAGCAAATTACCAAATTGTTGGCTTATTTCAAAGATAAATATAATACAAAGGTCCAGAACAAAGGAATAGTTATTATGTATACGGTGAAATTATTAAAAAAAAATTATGAACAATTTTCAGTTAACTTACTAACATATGTTAATTGCACATGAACATGGGAAAAAAATCCTGTGTCCAGTTTAACTTGCTTTGTGAAATTCCGTATATTTATTTTTGCAGTTGTTAAAGACTGCAGAAATATTGCCCACTAGGAGTGAGACTCAACTTTATAAACTTTTCTGGGTTACTCTCGGTCAGTTGGATCGGTCTGAATCAATTATAATGCTTCCAGTTCGCGGTAGTGTTAATTTTATAGGATCAATTAAACTAAAGCGCAGACGGTGTTAATTTAATGGCAGTCTAACAAATCCAGTGTCAGATCTGCAAAAGGGAAATTTTTGTTTTACTCACCAAAAAGCTGTGGTTCTGATGTACTTGAAAAACATGCACAGATATTTGCGAGAATTATCCAAATGGTGACCAAATAACTATTTTTTGTTCCCATATTATTGTTGATCTGAGTTTTCTGTGTGAAGTCCCGAATTAAAAGTTACTTGATTGTTGTTTCAGGAGTAGATCCAAATGTATGTTTCAGTAAATAATCACGGGGCCGGTGAAAAACTATGATCTGATTTTGATCATAGGATAGCCTTTATGGTTCTTACGAAGTCTGTAACAATTGGCGATCCAAGTGGTCTTTATGAGTGGCTCATTTGAATATTCAAACCCCATTGGTCTGAATTGAGTGGGCTGGGCTTGGACGGGTCGAAATGCTTTTCATTGCCCAAAAAAACATTCACAATACCCTCGGCGCCTTTACCAGACCGCTTCAAATAGCCTTTCAGAGGTTTCTAACCAGGGATATAGGGACCTCTAGGGAGATGTGGCCTTTCTACATGGTATACTATAGAAGCCTTATATGAGACTACAGACTTAAAGGAAATAAGAACCAGAGGGGATATTAAGGGTTTCTTCAGAGCATAATTCCTTTGGTGGACCTGAAAACGAACAAGGTTTTACATTTAGGATTTGTAGTAAACGTTTCACTTGTACTACTTTAACTATAGCTGTTAGTTTCATAATAATATATTGTCATCGTTTGATATTTGGCATGCTAACCAAATCAGTGTGGTGCTTTTTTGTTTTTATTTATGTGTGTATGTATGTGTGTATTTGTGTGTCCATGCTGTAATTCATGCATTTTATTTGAGAAAATTACCCTACATTTATTTATCAGAAATGGCCTTGTATGAGTCTGAGCTATGCCGTCATTACAAACCTCAGAAAATTAATATAATAAACATTTAAACAGTTATAAGACTAATAGAAAAAACTTGAATTCCAAAATTAAGGTAATTGACCTTCATGGGAATAATAATTATGTACATAATTGATCACATTTGGATTTTGACTGGATCTGTGACATTATAGGCTAGTACACACAACCCTAGGGACAACAATAATAAATTATTTGCATGAACCTATGCAGAGAAAATCCTGGACACTAGACTCCAATGTGAGGGTGTAGGGCAATGCCTGGGTGGTTGTTTTGCTCCTTCTCTCATTGGTCGCCCAGCTAAATTTGGAAACAAAGCTTGATTAACTCACAATGATGGCACAAGAATGTCTTGTCAGTGTCCTTGCATACCAGACCTATTTTGAAATTCAGAAGGACAATTCATTATGCAACACTGCACAGTCTCTTGGCATACTCCAACAAAGAAGTAAAGGCAATACACATGCCACATGTTGCATAGTACAACAGATTTTTGAACAGCCAGTACGTCCTTACTATGTAGGTATAAACTGAGGTATATAACATGATTTACAAGGAAGTTCGTTTTTGAGAAAATGATTAAACATTCTCGACATTCTTGAAGCCATAACTCTTGTCTTTGTCAAAAAAACGTTTTAATCTGGAAGCTGACCTAAAATTTCTTCATTATTGATGTCAAAGTAGCTGAGGGATATTAAGCAGAATGAAATGCAAAGTTCACACTTATATAATAACACAACAACAAAGGACCAGAGTCATATACTGCAAAGCAAGATTTGGGGTTTTTAATTTCAGGTTTAACCCTCAGTTTTCAGTAAGTGGTTCACCAGTTAACGGGTTACATCGCCTTGGTAACTTATGCTGCAGACCTAACCTTCTCCGGAGCAGGATATATACGAGAACAGATTAACCCTGAAAGATATTGTTTCTCAGTGGAGGGACTGAAATATCTTTATCACCTTCTTGAGCCGCATTGCATGCTGGCAGTACGACATATCAAAGTCGTGCATGTACAGTTCCACAGACTGTATGCATAGCATTGGGTTTGTTTGCTACATGTTTCATGTATGCTGTATAGTTGATGCGGAGTACCAACATCAATGTATCCCCTTTCACTCTAGAGACATCAATTTAGCTATTTACCGTAGGTACTCCCAGTACTTTTTTTTTATTTACTCCCAAGACCATTTAACACTGCCAGGGTTGCAACTGAAAGAATAAGGCAAATAATTTTCTTACATGCCATCAGCATTCAAATAAGCAACACATTCATAAACATTGGCTTAATGGAATACACAGTTGTAATTATAGTCAGATCTAGTTGTGCTTTAATGATGAGGCAGTGATATTGATGTGCTGATGTATTTAGGCAGTGGACGGCAATCTATTGTTAAATTTTTTGGTGAATTTCTCCCATTTTTCTTCCCTTCCAATTCTCTCTAACCCTGCCTTGTCGGCAGTTCGTTGGACAGATCTGTGGGATGGCGAATGGCGCGCACATGGTTCATCCAACCACATGTCGCCCAGCTGCCAATTCTATTCGCACTGCGAATCAAACCTGGAGGCCTTTAGTCGGATCATGCATGGGATTATTACGTTCACCGAATATACTTTGGCGATTGAACACACAGGAACACACAGCCCAATACGCCATGCGGACATCCAGTGGACAGCAATTATTTTCCAGCTTTTCATACTGCTACTGCTTTTGGCAGCAGCAACTGTGTTGCTTAACGCCTGGATAATGTTTTTTATATTCTTCATACTTCTCTAAAAAGATTGTTTGCTCCTATTGAGTGAAATATGCGGCTCTGGTAGACTTGTCCATTTCTGCGATTGGTCAAATGCTGCACACACCACCCCTTTTATGTAAACGTAGTCAATGATTGACAAGGACTAGGGAAGCAGAGGAGTACTTATAATGACAATGATGTGGGGACTGGAAAAACCTGTGTGCAATGATGGGGAAACAATGAGAACAGGAAGAAGAAGTCCATATATGGTGGTGAGTAAAATGGATGTAATGTCCGGGTATGGCCACAGGGTCGAGCCACAACCCTTTGGCACATCAGTTCTCCTAGAGGGGAAACCATTACAGGACCCCCTCTCAAGGGTGCACCCCCTGGCTACACCATCTCGCCTGGTCCTGTCGGTGTGCTGTGCCTATCTCTCCCGGTGAAGTTTGATGGGAACCCAGCAAACTGTAGGATGTTCTTCAACAACATGAACAACTATGTTAAACATCACAGCTGGGGTTTCCAGTCCAGAGACTGCTACTGCCATCTGGGAGAAAGGCAGTCCATAGGTGGAGGATTATGAACCTTTTCACGCAAACCCATTAACATTTTCACTCCCCTCCCACTTAGGGCCAAAGTGGGAAATGACTTAATGAACCACAAACAGTCTGGTCAGACGGCAGCCACATTCATCACCCCTTCAGCCCCGATGGCAGATCGGGTGTGGCTGGGAACAAGCTGACCTCAGTTATTGGTTTAAGCCACAGGCCCCTATCCAGGCAGCTAAGCCACCACTCCCCAAGCTGCCGCTGACCAGTCTGCCGCTGACCCAGCTTTCACTGCCCAGATCGCAGATGAGTCTTTCATTTGCAGGGCCTTCCTATGGATGCCCAGCTTCTCTCGGTCCAGCGAAAGTATTCGGCCCCCTTGAACTTTTCGACCTTTTGCCACATTTCAGGCTTTGTGAACAGCAGTTTTCAGTTCTTTCCACAGATTCTCGATTGGATTCAGGTCTGGACTTTGACTTGGCCATTCTAACACCTGGAAATGTTTATTTGTGAACCATTCCATTGTAGATTTTGCTTTATGTTTTGGATCTTGCACTATTGAAAGCATCCTTTCTGGTTGCATTACAGCCTGGTACGGCAGCTGCTCCGCTGCTGATCGCAAGGCCCTTCAGAGGGTGGTGAAGTCAGCGGAGCGCATCATAGGCTGTTGTCTCCCCTCCGTGCAAGGCATCTACCACAAGCGATGCCTGAGGAAAACTCAGAACATCTTAAAAGACCACAGTCATCCAG
>JACXGM010034700.1:0-11896 GCA_016801145.1 Umbra pygmaea | reverse complement strand
TTGTATAAGCTAGAGATAATATTAAAATGGCATAGGTAATTGGTCTCAACATTTGGTCACGGTAGGTAAGGGTTGGGATGGGTGTGGAGTGTAGGGGCAATAATAATAAAAAACAAAAAAAAACAAAGTGGGATTGGAAATGATGCACAATATAGAACAATGACAACCATGTTGTCAAATACTGAAGCTGACCTTTCCCAAAAAAAAAAAAACAAAAAAAAAAAATAAACCTATCAACAAACCATCCGTTGATAAGCAACTAATTGTGTAGTTTAAGGGTAGGGGTAAGTTAGGATATGTTTTAGGGTAATGGTTAAGGTTAGGGTTAACATAAGGGGAATGGTTAAGGTTAGGATTAGGGTTAGGGTTAGTAGATAGTTTGTTAAAATGTTGTTGACAGTCTGCAGATAATATGTAGAGCATCTATAGATGGACTCTCAAAATAAAGTGTTACCCAACTTTCAAATCTGGGACTTGTTTAGACCTGGTACACAAAGTGGGTAGAAAAGAAAACCAGCAGGCTCTGTCCCTCATAGGGTTAGAGTTGACTTACCCTAGTCTAATAAGTTCATGTACATATATGTGATTCGGTGGTACGTTACCCGGACCAGGATTAGTTTGCAGGGGTTCTCTGACCTCTTCCGAAATCCTCCAGGTGAGGGTGCCTATGATGCGCTGGCTGGGAAGCACGGTGTCAGGTAGCGGTTGTTCATCCTTCTACCTTTGTATAGACCTGTGATAAGGCATCTGGCTTGCAGTTCTTGGTTCCGGGCCTGTAGGTTAGAGTGAACTGGAAACAGGCGAAAAACAATGCCCACTTAGCCTGGCATGGGTTGAGGAGCTTAGCCGAGCACACGTACTCAAGGTTTTTGTGGTCCGTACAAACCACGCCAGGCTCCAAGGCAACTTTTACGGCTGGTAACTCCTGGTTCCCCACATCTAAATTGCCCTCTGCAGGTGACAAACAACAGGATAGAAAAGTGCAGGGGTGTACCTTACCATCCGTCAGAGACCGTTGGGATAATACTGCACCAATCCCCATATCAGATTTGTCTACTTCAATGATGAACTGCAGAGTTGGGTCAGGTTGAGACAGAAGATGTGTGAACGTAAACCGCTGCTTGAGTTCTCGGAAAGCTTGGTCAGTCGCTGGGGTCCATGTAAACGATTGAGCCATGGAAGTGAGGGCAGTTAACGATGCTGCCACCTGACTGTAATTGCGTATAAACCTTCTATAGAAGTTAGCAAAACTTAAAAACTTTTCAGTGTCTTACGGTTCTCCGGTCTCGGCCAATCCAGTACAGCAGAAACTTTAGTGGGGTCCATCTTGACTTGGCCCTCTTCCACAATGTATCCCAGGAACGAGGTGGACTGTGTGTGGAAGACGCACTTCTCCGCCTTCACAAACAGGCAGTTCTCCAACAGTCCATAAGAGGCAGAGGATATTTATTCTTTACAGTAATGTCATTGAGACCTCAGAAATCGATGCATGGTCTTAATCCCCATCTTTCTTCCTCACAAAGAAAAACCCAGACCCCAAAGGTGAGGTAGAGGGGTGATTGTGACCTGCTCCCCAAGCAGTCTGAATGTAGTCCTCCAGGGCCTTCCTTTCGGGCTTGGAGATTTTATAGAGCTGCGATTTAAGAAAGGTAGACCCTGGCTTCAGTTTAATGGTACAATCATATGGACGGTGAGGAGGGAGAGAGCCCGGTCCTTACTGAACACCTCCTTAAGGTCATGGTATTCCATAGGTACCTTAGACTGGTCAATCGGCGTGGGCGTGGTCACCTGACTGGATACAGACTGAGAACAAGCAGAGTTTAGACAGAGGGCATGACAAGCAGTACTCCATCCCATTATTTTACCTGAAGGCTAGTCAATGCTAGGGTTATATTTCACTAGCCATGTATGTCCCAAAATCAACAGTATCTGTGGTGAGCTGACTATAGGGAAACTATCTCCTTAAAATGGTTTCCTGATATTAGCAGTCTAACAGTTCCAGTTCTAGAGGTGATCCGTGAAAACACTGCCATCCACTGCTTTAACCTCCAGCTTGTTTTCTAATTCAACCGTAGAAAGTCTCCACTGTTTAACCATTTCAACATCGATAAAACTGTCCTCTGCTCCGGAGTCCAGTAATGCTTGACATGTGACAGACTGACCCTGAGACATGATGGTGACTGGAAAGGTTGTTCTGGTCCGAGAGGAAGGAACTGATGTAGTTTGGCTCGCTACAACAGTCCGACTACCTAGCGAGTCTGCCCGTTTCCCGATCTATGAGACCAGGAATTCAAGAAATGACCCCGTTCACCACAATACAGACAACTCTTCCTTTCCATAGGGCACCTGTGCTCTGTTGGGTCCAAACGAGCGCGGCCGAGTTGCATGGGCTCTGGCATGTTCTCTCATTCGGCAGTATGTACCATAACCTAGGAAATGGGATGGATTGTACGATCGCCTCCCGATGTTTGGTTGTAGACTGTACACAAGTCTCCCCATGACGTCTCTCTTTTCGGCATTCTTTCATCCTGTTGTCGATACGTATGAACAGGTTAATGAGTTCGTCCAAAGTACAGGATTCAGGATGAGAAACTAGTACATATTTTAACGTGTTACTCAGCCCGTTACAAAAAACAGCATGTCAAGACTCTTCATTCCACCCACTCTCAACAGCAGGTGTACGAAACGTAACAGCGTATTTAGCTTCAATATGAGTTCCCTGGCGTAATGATACGAGGCGCTTGGAAGAGTCCTTACCTCGGATGGCGTGATCGAATACCTTCCTCATTTCCTCAGTGAAAGCTGAGTACGTCTCTGAGCTTTCTGTCTCTCCCAAACCGCTGTAGCCCATCGCAGAGCCACTCCACTTAGCAAGCTAATGACATATGCTATTCTGGCCTTCTTGGTGGAATAGGTTTGGGGCCGTAGATCAAAAACCAAACCACAATGCAAAAGGAAAGATCGACATCTCCCTCATACCTTGCTCGTGCCGAAACCCAGGGCTCGCAGAGGCTACCGGACTGTGGACTGGGTGGGTCCGGATCAGCAGGAAGACTCGGAACAGGCAGGGGTGGTAACTGACTGACATGGTGTCTTATGCCGTTAACGCTGGTGGATAACTCCTGTAGAGTGGACATGACTTCTTGGAACGTGGCGCTGTTTCCCCAACATGGCACCCTGATGGGAGACAGCACGGTGTATCTCGTCAACTTCAGCTGGATTCATGTCTGGCCAGAATATTCTGTCAGGACCCAGGCTAGGACCCGAGGGTGAATCCAAATGCAGATGAACACTAGGTGAGTGATAACAACAATATTTATTGAGGATAATTTAAACAGTTGGGATGAAGTTGCACTTAGTTGTCTTTAAAAACATTATAATGATTATTGTAGTGCATCGACTAGACACTTTTATTATAAAAACATTATTTATTTTCCTGTGGACTAAAAATCCTGCTGCTAGATGAATGTTAACGCTAATGCCCTCTTATTGTTATCTATGTGTTCCTGTCACCTATACATTTACTTATTTGGTTATTTTAGGAGAGTGCCTTTCGAAAAATGTATCCTGTATGTATTAACAGCAGGTCAATAGTCAGAGATGCCACTTAACCATTCAGTCTACTCACATTGTCTATATATCTTGATTTTAATTGAATTACATCATTCGATGTAACACCACAAGATGGCCCTAAAACATGATGTTACAGTAACAGGGATTTTCTATTTTGATTGTTTTCTCAAGTTGTTTTATTTTTACCCTGCTCATCTGTTATACTTTAAGATTTAAACTTTGGTCCTACATAGAGTCATGTTGTTTTATATTTGCTCGCTACTACTAAATGTAACCTCTGAATATTTGCCAATTGTTATATCTGATCATTGGCCCCTTGACTCTTGACCTAGTTCTGTCAGTTCAACCTCATACTCCTCCATACTGGACATTCCTCTTTTATCAGATGCAGATATATGTGACTATATTCTAACCAGACAGGCTCATTCTCCTTCTCGCTCCTATGGGTGACACTTAAAGCCTATTTTAGAGGTGAGATTATCTCTTACTTTTGTCATCTAAGTTAAACCCAGAAGGCTAAATTGCCAACCTATTCTGGATCTAGACTGCCAATACACTGTGTGCACAATTATTAGGCAAGTTTTATTCTTGAGGATTAATGTTATTATTGAACAACTACAGTGCTCTTGGTCAATCCAAAATGTAAATACGCCTCAAACCTGAATAGATAAAAAAAGTTAAAGTGAGGTCCTGACTTTCTTTGGAGAATATCTATGTGTGCACAATTGTTGGGCAACTATTAATGTGCAGATTAATTAAGCAACTAAATGAAAAACGAAAAGTTTCCTATCTCACTTGTTGATTTTTAATCTGTTAAAGTGAGAATAATAAACAAACAACTAAAAATTCACAAATAAACATTTCTGACATTCCAAAACAAATTAGTGACCAATATAGCCACCCGTCTCTTGAATAACAGTGATAAGGCTTCCATTCATGGGGTCTGTCAGTTTCTTGATTTGCAGCCTCCCAGACACTGTTCAGAGAGGTGTACTGTTTTCCTTCACCGTAAATCGAACATTTAAGAAGGGACCACAAGTTCTCAATAGGGTATAGGTCAGGTGAGGAAGGGGGGCATGTCATTAGTCTTTTCATCTTTAAGGCCTTTGCTAGCAACACAGTGGAGTACTTTGATGCATGCAATGTAGCATTGACCTGCATAACAATGATGGGCTTCTTGAAAGATCCATACTTTTTCTTATACCACTGCTTGAAGAAAATGGCAGTAGTTTTGGGAGTTGATTTTAAGTCCATCTTAATCCCAAAAGGGTCCAACTAGCTCATCTTTCATAATACCAGCCCATACCAGTACCCCACCTCCACCTCACTCTCATCTCATCAATCCATAAAACCTTTGACAAATCTGCCTTCAGATATTTCTTGGCCCACTCTTGACGTTTCAACTTATGTGTCTTGTTCAGTGGTGGTCGGGTTTCAGCCTACCATACCATGCCCATGTCTCTGAGCACTGAACATCTTGTACTTCTGGGCACTCCAGGTAGGTTGCAGTTCTGGAATATGACAGCACAGGACGATAATGTGTTCCTGGTAGCTTCAGGTTTGAGTATTATCAAATCTTTGGCAGTTAATTTGCATCTTTTTCTTGCAACCCTGTTGACTATTTGCAACAAAATGTTTGATAGTTCTGTGATCACGCCCCAATATCTTAATTTCAAGAGTGCTGCATCCCTCTGAAAGACGTTTTACAATTTTTTACTTTTCTGAGTCCGTTAAATCTCTTTAGGCCCATTTTCCCAAGGAACAGAAGCTGCTTAATAATTATGCAAACCTTGATATAGGGTGATGATCTCCTTAGGCCACACCCTCCCTCAATACACAACACCTGATATGCTATTAGCATTCCCATGTATACAGCTTGGAGTTGGAACATATGCATAATAATGATGATATGGTCAAAATACTGACTTGCCTAATAATTGTGCACACAGTGTATAGATAGATATATTGATATACTGTATAGATAGATATTTAACAGTGTAAGAGCTTAACAGTTACACTGACCTTTTAATACATATTTCTACATGAATGTGACATAATGTAAAAATGTGGGCTTTGATTAATAGTTTCTTTACTCTTTCTATTTGTTTTATAGGTCACTGTTAAGATAAGAACTCCCTTTACCTGATCATTTTGGTCTTAAGTAGTGACTTCCCAAAACTTGTGAACTCAAAGTAACTCAGAAAAGTACTTTTACTCAAGTAAATTCCCACCTCTGATTACTGGAGCATTATTTTCATCAATAAGAAAAAACTAAGAAATGTGGAGTAAAGCTAGGTTGTCTAATTTAATCCTTTTAAATTGCAAACTTTAAATTGCAAGGGAGGAAAATGTGAAGGCATGAGTAGACCTTCACTAGTGAGTAGTGATAGACCGATTTTATATTTGCTTTTTTATGTGTATCGGCATCTGAGATGCCGCAGTTTACATACAGACCATCCACTGCCCCTACCTCACCTGTTTTTACTATTTGTTAAATATTGTTTATCGACTTGTTTTTACTTGTTCTACCTCACCTGTTTTAACTATTTGTTAAATATAGTTTTTTTAGGTAAAAAAATTTTTCCTTTTGTAAATTGAGACTTGAAATGAGCCTTCAATCATTGTGTCATTTTTATGATGTAAATTGAGGGAACAAAAGCAGTATCGGCTCCAAATATCAGCTCAAGAAATTCGGCAGCCCGTATCGTTCATCGGCTAAGGCTGATGAAAGGAGAATCTACTATAAAGTAAATTTCGGTCGATTCCTACTAGTGAGTGTACCAAACAGAACAGCACCTCTTTAGAGGTTGGCGCCCTGGTGTCCTGAAAGTTTTGGTCTGTCCCTACTTATCTCCATTCACCTCCCAGACCAGGCCCCCCTCTCTAAAAATGGCTTGGCATGTACGTATAATGTGTGTCCAGTTACCTTATAGTTCAAAGCTGGTGTAGTTATGTGTGAAAATAGAGCAGGATTTGTAGTCAGATGTTTTTGTCTATGTTTAGAGACTGAAGGCTATGTTACAATTGAGTGAAAAAAATCATCTAAATTCTCCCAATGTGCTGAACAACACAATAATAGTGTGTTTAAAATAAATATGCCTCAACGTGAAGTGGTGTTTAGCCATGTTTATGTTCCCAGTGTTTTCCTCTGCTTAAATTATTTCACCAGCTAAATTTTATTTAAGTCCCAAGCTGATTTGAGAACCCCTTCAGAATTCCTGACCAATATTCAAGCAAATGAGAACAAATAGCAACACATTAGAGCAAAGAGCAAAGCGTTAAAAAGTTTGCTTTCCAAAAATATACGGTACATTTGTCACTGAGTATTACCAAGAAATCCTATGCAAATTTGTTATTGTAATATTGTGGTGTTTGTGAGAACCTAAACTGATTTCAATAATCCCTGGTGGATCCTGCTTACAGCTGTGACTTGAAAATTCTGGTTGACCTCTTGAAAACCCCATTCTCTCATTAAAACAGTACATTTTATCTCCTTCACTGATTTTCTTAAGCAAAACTGAACTTCAAAGTATGATTATGTCTGTACTTTCAGGTTGATCCAGACACCCAGCCATATATTGCTCAGCAGGCAGTACATTTTTATTGAGGTTGACACAATTTTGTTCACTTGAATGCTCCAGAAGTAAAATAACTGTGCAGTGTTTTAAGACTCCTAAATCAGGGACTTTAGACCTTGGACAACAGATAAACGCAATTACCTACCAGTTACCATAAACAAAAACCAGGAACATTTATGCCAGGACTGAGGCAGAAGACGGCCTACCATAAAGAAATATAGACCATGTTGAGATTAAATTATTTTTTATACATGAGCAAAATTGAGACATACAAAAATGGTATTTATCTATACACATCAAGTACACAATATTACATGCAATATACCATCATAAAAAAGTAACACAAACTAAATACTTTAAAATTATCTCTAAGCTTCCCTGTTATTTGCCCTAGTGGTTTTATAAATAAATGTAGCTAGGACAATTTCCTCAGCTACAATATCTGGGTAATGTGTCTTGGGGGTAATTTAAATTACGCCCTTACTCCAAATTAAATAAAACAATTAAAACCGTTTTTTACATTGACTACTGCGATTTTATTGACTGTGTGTCTCGCTTAAAAATGTAATGTTATTTTCCTGAATGTCTTTGTTAATAATGTTCCCTCAAATGATGAATCTGCACTCAATTCTGCCCCAATAAAGTTGTTACCTACTGTAGTTCGCTCGTGATCCCACTGGGGGCACAACTTCATCAAATTTAAAAGAAGCTAGAGAATTTAAATGTGAGGTTAAAAAAATACCTAACTCATAGGATCTTCAGAGGTATCCATTCCCGAGACTTGATAGTTTGTACATCTGTATTTTAACAGAGATGTGAGGTATGGTGGCATTTTATACAGAACGCATGCAATTCATTAATCTACAATATAGTTCCTGCATACATATACTCTGATACAAAGTGTAGTTGTCTATACCGAATCGATTTCCTAAGGATTTATCATCTATCCTTCTCTATGGCCCTGACCTATACATTACGACAGATGGTTCTACGACACGGCCCAATGCGATTGGCTACAGTTGGCCCATGTTCACGTGAACAGAGCATGGCGTTTGAATAGTCTACCCTAGGGAGTCTTGTAACCTCCCACAATGAATGATCCGTGCTAGTCACAGCTCTTGCCTAGGGTCAGATTTACGAAGAGGCTGTGTGCGATGCGGTAGCATGGCTCAAACCGAATACCCTTTATGAAGTGGCAACAGGTTAGGTTGCATTTGATTTGCAAGAATTGTAGAGTAACATTTTTGGAAATGTGAGTGTGTCCTACATGTAGCCTACTGTACTCGACAAGGAAGTGGACTTTTCATTAATGAGAGGACAATGGGGATTTGACTGGTAGACGTAGCCTACAGTATTACATGAACCTACCAGAATTCTTTGCAGATGTTACAAACAAATTGCACGAGGTAAGCTTGTTTTACATCTATGAACAAAATTCACTTTTACAGGATTGTAATCTAATTCGCATTCACAGTTAATAGCAGTGGAAACCGTTGCTATACATTGTTTTTAGACATTGTTTTTAGACTGTACATTGTTTTTAGACTATTTAAATGCTGCAATGCATTACACATTGGCAAGTCCATGAATTAAACTTTATTTGGCGATTCTATCACCGTGTCCTGTCAAATTCGGCAAAGAAATGTCAATTTCATTGAAAAGTCTAGTTTATTGAATAAATCAACTGTTTTGCACCTTTAAACCCAACAGTGTACTTTGCATTCTTATTCGATATCTTATTGATTGAGACAGGTGCGTGTCCACCCTAAAGTGCTGTATGTCATGATGAATCCCACTGTCTTCGCTAATCAATGAAAGAAGTTTTGAAATGGTTAGAGGCCCAGCGTTCTTGGCACTGCATTCCAGTACAGTTGTGCTACGAAGGCTCTGCACATTAAAACTGGTTTAGCATGCATTGAAATATAAAAATTGTAAAGGCATGTTTAAGACGAGGGATTTTCGATCATCAACTTACCCTTTTAGTAGCAGCTGCAATTACTTGGACATAATATTTTGAAGGATTTAAAAAAAAAAGGTAGTTAAGTAAAAATAAACTCATGAAGTAAAAATAAACTCATGAAGTAAAAATAAACAAATGAAGTAAAAAACACATTTCAATAGTAGTATTATTGAACTGATCCTCCCTGAAACTGGACACTATCAGATATCATTATCCGTAACAATGTAAGGCTAGCAGGAAAACTGCACTCCATAAAGCCACAAAATTCAAGGCTGACTGCTGAACTGCATTGCTTTCAGAAAACAGGATCCCCAGTGAAAACGATCCTAACTTTTTTGTGTTCCTTACCACAGTCGGCCATGTCACACAGAGGTGACAGCACTGACCTAACCTGCAACATCATTTCCTGAAGTAGCTCAGATGTTTTACTTAATAATCCAGTAACGACACAAAAACCTGCTACAGACAGTTGAGTTGAAGATGGGGAAAGGGCTACAGGCCAGGGGAAATGACTTCTAGCAGGCAGGGTACGACATCTCCCTGGTTCTGGAGTTGTGAAATGCTTTTGTTTTCTGGTTCTATGTGCTAGTTAATTAGTGTCACCTGTGTATGTAGGAGAGGATGAAAATCAAAGGTGCTTTGGCCCATTAGGACAGGAGTTATTTAACCCTGGTTTATAGGAACTGAAGATTGAAGAGATAGCAAAGCAAGGAACTGCGTAGCCAGAATAGATTCCGACCTTATGTCTGCTGGAAGTATAGCAGCCCTGTAAGGTCAGGTAGAGGCCGTCTGCTTAAATTGAGACACTGCAAAGCCAGTGCAATATTTGGCTTGGAAAATGTACCTCAATCTATGTATAACAAATGGCGTGCTGTTTTTGTCCCCATCCACAATATTCTGTGTGAGACTGCTGTGTTGCGGATTATGGGTTTAAATTCCGGTTTGAAACCGGATGGTGGTTAGCTACGGTAATTCGGTATTGCTACTTGGTATTTAAGAAATGATATAGCTACGTTTATATTTATGAAGATAACCCACAACAAAGCTATAGCCTGATAACTAACAGTTTTATTTATTTTTGGCTATATCGCTGAGGAGTCCTGGGACCACCTGAGCAGTTCGTGGCTGCATGTACAACCAGGCAAAACTTCTGTTGTAGTCAATAATGCTTCGAACACACACACTTAAAGGACAACTTTGCTGCAAAATGAACCTAGGGGTTAATAACACATTGGTACTGAGTCAACCGTTCTCTTGGATATGTTTTCATGCTAGTTCAGCTCACGTAGCACAGAGTTTGTGGTTTGACTGGTCGAGTCTGTTTTCCGAAGATGGCGCCTGGCCGTATACACGAACGGCACTGTCTTTAAAACTATCTTTTTAATAAACTGTCTGTACACTTACAAAGTTAGTGTACAGACAGTTTTCATGTAGGGACCCTAATTATGCTTAGGTTTTCATGTAGGGACCCTAATTATGCTACTGTGGAAATGTGTCGCTATTTTGACCCTTGTTAAAAAACTGCTATTTATTTTTACTTCATCCATGCAAAAATATAAAATACTAACAACATATCTTTACTTATACAATCCATCTTTATTGACATAGATGACATTGCAGGTATTGGCTCAATGTTACAATTGTTCCAAAAACATAAGCCCGTCTTAAACTCGTATGCCTGTCTCATCTTGTCTGCTGACTGACCTTCCATAATATTGCTGCGTGGCTACATGATCTTGCTAGTCCAGCAATGCATGAAAACCCTGCTGGTTGTACTACCCCTGCTTCAGTAAGAAGGACCCAAGGATTGTGGTACGGGTTCCTAACAACTCTGGCTAGGCTCAATGTCTGCTTTTAAATACATATTCTCCTTTCATAATTGAAACACAACTTACTTTGCTAGTATACAAATTCTGGTAAGCCTCTGTGCTTTTCAAGTGGTTTAGTCTGCCCATTGCAAACAATGCATTCAATTAAATAAATAAAAGTGCTCCCATAGGTAATTCTGGGTGATTTTTTTCATATCATAATCCCACCCTTCAACTGTAGAAGGGTAAGAGAGAGTAACATTGCCTCTTTAAAGTTGTTTTAGAGTGATCCCAACTTTCAGGACCAAGCTTTGTTTTTTTGCCTGTAATTAGCTAGCCAAAAATGTAGTTATGTTACATTTTGTTATATTACACCCTTATTCTGAAATGGATGAAATTCATTATTTCCCTCAAAATTCTACAAACAGTTATCCCATAATGACAATGTGAAAGAAGTGTGTTTAAAATCTTAGCTAATTAATTAGGAATAAAAATGAAAAAAGCACATGTACATAAGTATTCAGAGCCTCTGCTCAATACCGGTACTTTGTTGAAGTACCTTTGGCTGCAATTACAGCCTCAAGGCATTTTGAGTATAATGCTACAAGCTTGGCACCTATATTTTAGCCGTTTCTCCCATTCCTCTTTACAGGACCTCTCATGCTCCATCAGGTTGGCTGGGGAGCATCGGTGCATAGCCATTTTCAGATCTCTCCAGAGATGTTCAAGTCTGGGCTTTGGCTGGGCCACTCAAGGACATTCACAGAGTTGTCCTGTATAGGGATGGGCATGATTAATCGACGATCGACAATTGATCATTAAGAATTTCGTCGATCACGTTCAATTGTTGTCGATTAAACTAATGCAGGTTGCGTATACATTTTTTTAAGCAATTAAATTAATTTCGCTGTGACAGCAATTAAACATTTTACCACCCAAGGGCAATACTCAGTTACCTGCAAGTTTCCGTTTTGATT
>JACXGM010034699.1:0-11897 GCA_016801145.1 Umbra pygmaea | reverse complement strand
TGGACAAGACTGTCAGCAAATAGCCGATCGCACGGTAGGGGTGGCACCAGTGGTGGCCAATCACGTTTCAGTGGTGGCCAGTGCCACCACTGGCCCCTCCCTGGACACGCCCCTGCTCCCAGAGGCCCAAAGACATCTGATTGTCATCATCCCCTTGTATAATAAGGGACACATTCAGATTTGGGACACCAGGTGAGTGCAATTATCTGTGCAAAAACACTATAGTGGTAGATGGTATAATCATTGAATGCCGATTTATGTTACGGTTTCGAAATATGTTGATCAAGCTAAATTATAACTAATTTCACAGCAAGTCATGTAATACCAAAATATACATACGTACTTTTCTTCCATCAAATTTATAAAAGATTATGTTAAACCATCTTAGAATCTAGAAATGATGAATTACCCATGATTCTTTAGAAACATTCAAAATTTAAGTTCTCAAAACTTCACATTGAGGCAATGTGACTCTATTTTCTAAGTTGAATGAACACATTTTTCTTTTCTGACTGAACTCGTTTTTATACATTTAGACAAGTCAACTCAGAATTATGTGTTCACTCAATTTATTATTCACAGTTCAGCAAACTTATAAGCAAGCTTACAAAATTTTGTTGGATTAACTTAGTTTTGCACGTAAATGTCATGTTTCCTAGAAAATGTATTCACTTAAAAAATATAGTAAACTTAATGTTCGCAAGTTGGCTTTTTTACAGTGTGTTCTATTTCACTTTTTTTACAATTTGTATGATTTATATTCATGGTCTTATTAACATCCCCCTAGACTTTAAAGCCAACAGGGTTTGTAGCAACTAGCCTGTGTGGCGTAGTGGGCTAAGTCGCTGCATTGCAGGACAGTCTACATCACGATTGTCATGGGATTGAGCCTGACAATGGGTTCTCTGACTTTTCCCGGGCCTCCTGTACGAGACATTGCAAAATTGGCATAGCACTACCCAAGATTTGGGTTAGACATAGAGATTTGGGTTAGGATATTATCTATCCTACCACGTCGCTTTCCAGCGACTCCTTGTGGTCAGATCGGGCACCTGTAACTTCAAACGCGGAAGTATGAAAAGAATAGGCGACTTGGGCGACGTGGTTGAATGAACTATGTGCGTGCCCCTCGTCATCCCACAGATTTTTACAAGGAGTTGCAGAGCTGCTGACAAGACCGGCTTAGAGAGGGAATTGGGAAGGGAGTAAATCGGAATAAAAAATAATAATAAAAAATAAGAGATTTCAACAACATTTTCAAATTCGCTCGGGATGAGACAATATTATTTTCATACTGTTTGTATTTACATTGTCATATCTCAAGAAAGCAATTGCATTTTTGTGGATGTTCAAGTCGTCTTGAGCTGGGTGCGCTCAGAAATCTGCCCAGACCATTGAATTTCCCCCCAATACACATTTCTCCTGGGCTGTTTGTTTGCAAAGCCACAAGTAGGATCTTTCAAATTCTTCTTTGATTCTTGTCCCAAACTGTGCTCAAGTCAAAAATGTTGCTGAAATCAGGAACAATGACCGACAACGTAGTGTCTGTCTGGCCGGTATATATACTCTTCTAAATTAGAGTTCTAATCAGTCCAATCATGAGCAGCTACTCCAATCAGCCACCCTGCTCAGCCCGTTAACCCCCTGTTACCTCTGGGTTGATATACCCAGGCATCACAACAAGTATAAGGGGTTTTCCTGTTCAGGGGTAGTCACTCAGGAAGTTGAAGTCTCTCTGCTTACACTTTCTCTTCTGAGCGTTCATCTACCCAGCATCTAAACAGAGCTGATTTGGGACACAACCTTTTCACCACTTTCCACTCCTTCTTGTCAAACACAACTTTACAACCTGCACCTCTTCCAGACTGATCCTGTTGTTGACTTTATTGTTGAAACCCAGTTGGACATCAAACATATGACAACTGTTCAA
The DNA here is from genome assembly GCA_016801145.1 of Umbra pygmaea. Taxonomy (NCBI): domain Eukaryota; kingdom Metazoa; phylum Chordata; class Actinopteri; order Esociformes; family Umbridae; genus Umbra; species Umbra pygmaea. Next base: position 9,967 of record JACXGM010034699.1, on the reverse strand, counting down.
TAGGAATTATTACTGTATGTTTAAGGCTGCTATAATCAGTGAAGCAGCTGAGTGGTTTACATTTATATGGTGAATGTTTGACTGGGTTTAATTAATAATATACTGTATATACAGTATAAATAGAGTATATACATATTATGATTTTGATTCATTTATTTAATAATTAAATAAAGCACAGGTGGATGGTTTAGCTGACAGTATTTACATTGCTTCAGTCACTGGGTATTCATTGCCACCTTTAAGTAATTGTTACAAACCTACTGGATGTTGTGTCAACAACACATGAGTTTAAAAATCAGTATATTAAAATGGACAATAGGACACAATGAAAGGACATTCTAAAACAATATTATTTTGACAGTAAATGTACTGCAGGAATTATTTTAGACATGTATAGGAACAACAACATACATTGGTCAGCGTTATTCAGAATAAAACTAAATGACGCAATAGTATTTGAAGACTATTATTTCTACCCATGTACTACCTGGTATTAGGTTTTTAAACATACTAAACTTTCTCTTTCTTGTTACATATCTTAATTATATTGATACTTTATTTACTGCGATACCCAAATCGAAATGTTTCAATTGATAAATAAATAATAATATGAAATCACATCTACGAGCTGTTGGATCGGAGGGTGAGGGCTAGAGCCATTCTCCTCAGAAATATCCGGGAACTTGCAGGTGCCTTGGAAGAAGAATGAGGTAATCTCTCAGGGCAAGAACTAGCAAATCTGGTGCAGTCCATAAGGAGAAGATGCACTGCAGTACTTATTTAATACAGCTGGTGGCCACACCAGACACTGACTGTTTTTGACATCCCCTTTGTTCAGGGACACATTATTCCATTTCTGAAGGAACTTGTTTAGTTTATGTCTTAGTTGTTAAATGTTTTTATGTTCTTACAAATTTTTACACATGTTTAGTTTGCTGAAAATGACAGCAGTTGAAAGTGAGAGGATGTTTACTTTTTATGCTGAGTTTATATATTGTATATACATACTGTAAATACACTTTGTCTTTTAATTGATAATTATCAAAACATTTTCACACCAGTATGAAGCCTGGTTCCTATCCATATTGTAAATAATTGTCATGAATTTCACACATGGCAGATGGACAAAATATTGAACAAATTACTTCTTGCCTAGATTAGATGGTTGCAGACAATTGTTATTTTATGAACTGTTGGATTTTGCCAGCTGTCATATTGTTATATTATATGGTTTAGGAGTTTGTTTACTATGTAAAAAAAAAGATTAAAAAAAAATTAAAAAAACAAAAAAAACAATCAGGAGACCTTACAATACATGACAGAGGCACTAGAGGGAGACAACCTAACATTGGAACACAGGGCAGTAACTCAAAAGGGACATATGCAAAATAACCAGACTAACGAAACCACTGTGTATAACACTGAATACTAACAAAGACATACCTAATACACAAGAGACCAAAACAGAACAACAATGAAATAACTGACAAAGAGATCAACCAAAAGAACTAAGCACTATATAAGGAGTCCATGTCTCAGTTCATATGGAACAGGAGTCCCTCTCTGGGACTCCTGTTACAGTAGAGGGACTCCTGTTCCAGTAGTGTTTAGATGTGACAGCTCCTTTTCCCTGGCCTCACTAATTCATAAATCTGGAATGGTGTGACTGTTACAGTATTTAAATGAGGACATATTTGGATAATTAGGATATGTTGGTTGTCCCTATATTACAAAATACAACGTAAGGGTAAGAATTAGGTTAGGGTAATCCATTAAGAGTTACGTTTTTGGGTAAAGGTTTGGTGAAGTTGAGACATGAAACGTCAAGTTATTAAAGTTAAGAATAGGTTTAGGTTAGTGTAGGTCTAGTGGGCTAGGACAACATTTCCATTCCTTAGTTTGATAGAAATTCTGTTGTGTGTCTGTGTGTTTGTGACTGCATTAGTGTGTGTTAGGTTGTGTGTTTGTGTGCGTTAGAGTGTGTGTGTTAGGGTATGCATTAGTGTGTGTGTGTGTTAGGGTGTGTGTTAGTGTAAACGTTAGTATATGTGTTAGGGTATGTGTTAGTGTGTACGTTAGTTTGTGTGTCAGGATGTGTGTTAGGGTGTGTGTCAGGGTGTGCGTTAGGGTGTGTGTTAGTGTGTGTGTTAGTGTCTGTGTTAGTGTGTGTGTTAGTGTGTGTCTTAGTGTGTGTAAAAAAAAAAAAAGAAAAAAAGACAAAAAGAAAGGAGACAAATCTGAGTTAGCCGGTATTCTGTGACCAAGCCCTACTCTAGTATTAACAACTACACTCACATTAATTTTATTTTGCATGTTTTATTTTGCATATGTTTTTAGCCCACATAATGATATTCCAATCCAGCATCCCCATCGGATTACAGAGTATAAATTAATAATTATTTAATGTGATAATGTACATGGAATATTGGATAGCATTAAAGCATTTTTTTAAGGAAAATATTTTGATTCCACACACTGGAACCTGACGTTCGTTGATGTATTAAGAAAATTAAGATTCACTGAACGCTTCAATCTTCTCCAGCCTTTTCAGCATGTTCTGGCCCATGGAGTCATTCGGATGGGCTCTTTGCAATATTTCCCTATGAGAATGAACCTCATATTTAATTGATATGATGTATTCCTTCCACTATGGCAAGCAAAAGTGTCCAGTCCTCAGATCCAGCCTCTTGAGTTTTGCCCATTTCCAATTGTACTCAGCCTGGGAATGTACAGTCATATGCAAAGGATTAGGCACCCCTGACAATTTCCAGGATATCCTTTTATAAATAATTGGGTATTTGGATGAGCAAATTCATTTTGATCTATCAAATAGGTAAAGGACACAGTAATATTTTGGTAGTGAAATGAGGTTCATTGGATTAACAGAAAATGTGCAATATGCATCTAAAACTAAATTAGACAGGTGCATAAATTTGGGCACCCTTGTCATTTTGTTGATTTAAATACCTGTAACTACCTAGCACTGATTAATTGGAACACACAATTGGTTTGGTGAGCTCATTAAGCCTTAAACTTCAAAGACAGGTGCATCCAATCATGAGAAAAGGTATTTAACGTGGCCAATTGCAAGTTGTTGTTTTCTATTGACTCTCCTCTGGACTTATATGGTAAAACCGGACTTATACGGTAACTTCAGTGTCTGTGTCCTTACTTTCACCTACAATCACATACCTCTTTTACTGACCTCCGGGGGTCCTTGAGCAGTGGGGGTGTCAGGTCCCCTCTCTTATGGGAGCTAGAACACAACAACTGCAGGTTACACCTTTTTTGGCGAGTCTGAAATTCCATCTGTATGTGCTCTACAGATAGTTTGTTGTTGATATGACTATTGTTACGTCCCTCTCGCTCTCTCTTTCTGCCTTGTTTCAGATCAGACACAGGTGAAGCTGATTGGGTCGTTAGGAGATAAGTGCCACCTGGGTTGGTTCTGCCTGATCAGGGCTTAAAGCTTCGGCTGTCTCTCCCTGTCTCTCTCTCTGCTCTCAGCCCACGTTGGTTTGCTGTGGTTTGGTGAACATATAGATATTGATTTAGACATTGATTGCACTTTACAACACTTACACCATACAGGCTACCTTCCATCCAAACACTGGCACTACACTCCTCATATCCACCATCACACCTCATGATTTATGTTTGTCTTTGGCTAATTTGGTTTAATTAATAAAACTTATACCTTTACTATACCTCTGTCAACGTGTGGACTCCCTTGTTTGTCACTCTCCATGAGCCGGGTTGTGACACTATCAACAAATTATCAAACTACTATCTGTTGATAAGCCACTTATTGTGTAGTCTAAGGGTAGGGGTAAGTTTAGAATATGTTTTAGGGTAATGGTTAAGGTTAGGGTTAACATTAGGGGAATGGTTAAGGTTAGGATTAGGGTTAGGGTTAGTAGATAGTTTGTTAAAATGTTGTTGATAGTCTACAGATAATCTGTAGAGCATCTACAGATACACTTTTTGGACTCTCAAAATAAAGTGTTACGCAACTTTAAAAGACCTTCAGCAAGACTTAGTGACAACAGGCACTAAAGCAGCACAACAACAACAACAGTGTCTGTCGTAAAGCTATACATCAATAACCATCATCAGCTGACTTTATAAAATTATCCTATTTTCTCGGGATGTCCATTTTCAGCAGTGATTCATGTTTGGCTCACAGTTATAATTCATATAATTATTTGCTTAACATGTTTTAAAGAGAAGATCACCAAAAATCAATTTTATAGATATTAGTAAATACACAAATGCGGGTGTACTCCATGCTCCAGGAAATAATACTGCTGTTTTCCACTGATTTCTTTAGAGGATGCGTAGTGTAATCGATTACGCAGTGCTTTTCAACCTAAGGTCACAAGTTCGAAACACAAGGGAGGATGATTTTTGTTGAAATAAAACAAACAAATTAGTATTACAAACAAATTAAGATGCTCACGTTTTCTGTTACTGTATACAATCCCTAAACAATGTAATCCATCGTTTTTAGGCATTTAATTTGGGACATTTACAGTGGGTGAAATAAGTGTTGAACACTTCATCATTTTTTTGTAAATATTTTTCTAAAGGTGCTATTGACATTAAATTTTCACCAGATGTTGTTGATATAAAGTAATCCAGACATACAAAAAAATGTTACGTGTAATAATGTGAAATGACACAGGGAAAAAGTATTGAACACGCTTACTGGTATTCAGTTAATACTTTGTATAAAAGCCTTTGTTGGTAATGACAGCTTCAAGACACCTCCTGTATGGAGAAACTAGTCGCATACATTGATCTGTTGTGATTTTCCTCACAACAGTCTTCAAATCTTGAAGGTTCCGTGGGCCTCTTATGTGAATCTTGATCTTCAGTTCTTTCCATAGATTTTCAATGGGATTTAAGTCAGGTGATATTCTGGGCCATTCTAGCATCTTGATTTTCTTTCTTTGAAACCAATTGAGAGTTTCCTTGGCTGTGTGTTTAGAATCATTGTCTTGCTGAAATGTCTACCCTCTTTTCATCTTCATCATCCTGGTAGATGGCAGCAAATCTTTGTCAAGAATGTCTTGGTAAATTTGCCAATTCATCCTTCCATCAATTATGTGAAGTTTGCCAGTACCATTTGCTGAAAAGCAGGCCCACACCATGATGTTCCCACCTCCAAACTTCACTGTTGGAATGGTGTTTTTAGGGTGATGTGCAATGCCATTACTCCCCATGGTGTGTATAACATGGTGTGTATGATGGCATCCAAAAAATTCAATTTTGCTCTCATCTGACCACACTATATTCTCCCAGTATTTCATTGGCTTTTACAAATGTTGTGCAGCAAACTTTAAATGTAAGCAATGAGCCTTGCGTGGTGAGCGTGCATACAGGCCATGGCCGTGGAGTGCATTACTTACTGTTTTCTTTGAGACAACAGTACCTGCTAATTGCAGGTCATTTTGAAGTTCTCCACAAGTGGTCGTATATGGTTGTATGTACGGAGTACTTGGGTTGTTACCAACATCTTGTGAAAATCTCATGTCAATAGCACCTTTGGAAATATATTTACTGATAAAAATGGTGACGTGTTCGATACTTATTTCACCCGCTATATGTAATTACAGAAAAATACGAAGTGAAGGATATACTGATGAATAAATGAAGAGTTTGTTGTTCGCAACCTGTTTAACAAAATAGTAATGTTGTTGGATCAAATCCGATGACAGCATATTTGGAATTTATCATCATGCCAATATAGGACAAGCTACACACAGTTCTGGCTAAATGAACAATCAGTGAGCTTAGAGTTTATACCTAATACAATCTCTCAATTTTTGTGAGCTTCATTTAAAAACGTGATGTCTGTTTGAATACAATAATATAAAAAATGTGATGTCTGTTTGTATACAATAATATTTTACCATTTTAAATGGTCTAGTACCAATCTCTGTCTGTAATAGTCCATTCCATGTTTACTTAATGTACCATACATTGACATGGTATGAGTGCCTCAAAATGAGATTAGGAATATCTTTGTGTGTAATATCCTCTTTAATGTGTATTTAACCATTATTTGACAGCCAGCAAAACTCCATTTGAATACCAAACCAGATCAGAAAGAAGCTTTCTAAAGCTACATTTTAATAATGTAATGGAGTAAAACTGTGAAATAAAGGAAACTTTAATTAGTACAAACAGGCTATACAAGACATAGGATACAAACCTGGAATAATGGTATATGCAAAATACATTGATTTACATATATTGCATTCCAGGGACATCCTGTCTCCTGAGTTAATTAACACTCTGTCGGCTACTTACTACAATGGAGCAAATTGACCGCATTTTACAGTGAAACAAATCTTCATAGTTGGTATAAGTCATTGTCACAGATTTACAACAACTTGATCTTGGGTGCCTAATTTGCACATAATCAACAGCTTTTATGAAATACCAAACAATATAAAGTAACATTTAGTGACACAATGAAGCCTTTCTAGACATTTTTAAGTATTAGTAAATGATGATCACCGACTAAAGGTTGATCATTGAACAATAGGGATGTAACGATTCACTCAACTCACGATGCGATACGAGTCACAATACTGGTTTCACGATACGATTTTCTCGCAATTTTTTTTAACAAATTAGATTTTAGACAAATTATGAATAAAAAAGTGTCAGTTTTATCTCAGTCAAAATGCTGTACATTTCTTTTGAATTTTGAAAAATATTTTGTCAAATAATAAAAATAAAATAAATCCCTTTAAGGTTGTTTCAACTCAGTCTTTCTGTCTGTCTGGTCAAGAGGCTGGACATTGGTACCTTTGCACACTATGTAAAAACACTATGTAAGATTAGTACCACATTGACAGGGGTTTTATATTGTACAAAAAGGCAAGATTTGTACAAAAAGGAAATGTTATAATTTGTATCATTACACTAGCAAGTGTTAAAAAAAAACACGTTTAGAAAAATATGCCATAACCATCAACACATTTCATAAAAAAATAAAATCTATGTACACATTTAGAGAAAGAGATAGTAAATACAACACCCAGTTTCCATGAAAACACGGATGCACCTTGTTATCTTCGTTGCTCTCGCACTAGTCATATTAATGCCTTTTGCATGAAAATGGAGGTGAGTGATGCTTCTCAACAAGCACGTGCAGGGGGGGGGGGGCTATGGGTGCCTGAGCACCTGCCCCTTTCCCTATGAACGTCCAAAGTGCCCTTTTGAGTGGCCATTTAAATTATGAATGCTTTTTTAAAATTAGACACAAACATTTAAAAGTTAACGTGTGAATCAATTATTTGAGAATAAAAAATGTTTAAAAGTAACAATATAGAAGTAAACTTGGTAGCCTCGTCTACCTGCACTGCTGCCGGTATGTGACATCATAGGCTACCAATGTCACATTTGCCTGCCTGCAAGAGCATCGATCGTATTGTGTTAAGAGACAGTGAAAAGCAGGGTAAGATCACTACAGACAGTTTGTTTCCAAAACCATTTAGCTGATGTTGAAAAATTAACTGTAACATTTATCTCATTTTTAAGTGTCATTCTGAAGTATATGTTTGCCAGGAAAAGCTTTTCAAAAATCATAGATTCAAACCGAATTTACCGGTGGAAGTCAATTATTTTCTATAGCCTACCACCTAGCAGCTATGCAGCTAACCTGGGAAACCTTTTAAAATTGCAAAGGGAAAGCATGCATCATTATATTGAATCATGCATACTCTGTTATTTAGTAACCTACTAGGCCACAAGGGCAAATTCATTTCATGCCCACTCTGTCTCTGGCAGTCAGGGGCGCCGTATAGGGGGGGAAAGTTAGGACAATTCAAAGGGCCCATGAGTGACAGGGGCCCAAAAAAAATTGTAAAAACTACAACAGCTGTGCAGAGGGGGCCCAATTAGATTTTTTTGTTTTGGGGCCCAAAATTCCTGGCAGCGCCCCTGCTGGCAGTAGCCTATTTTACGCAAGCAACTCCTCGAGGCACTATAGTAGTAGTAGGCAGGCAGGTAAGCTGTTACGAAATAGTTCTTAATAAAGCACATTATATATTTTGAGAATTGAGAAAATACCTTTGCAAATCCCCTTCTGATTCAAAGCCTACTAGCACACTGCTACAGAAATCTGATTGTCAGCTTAGGTTGCAGTTTTAGGCTACAATTAAACTGTTTATCTGATTTGATATTATCTTGTTATCTTGTCTTTTTTTGTAAATGATATTGAATTCTGCTACAGTGCAAAGATGCCACGTAAAGAGAGAATAAAGAAGCAGAAAAAGAAGGACCTGCAGGATGCAACAAAAGGCAGTGGATCCCTAAGCAGCTGGGTTAGGAACACCACAGGTTATTGCTTCCCAGGAGAACTAACAAAGTCAATCTAATCTTATATGTTCATACATACTTATTTTTAAGCCAGATTGTTGCATTTTGGATATATAATACTTGTGTGAATGTAGTCTTATGTAAGGCTTCATATTTAGTAAGGTGTACAGTATTGTAGATTTAGTATTATGTAAAAATGTTTAAAATAAAATTAAAAAATAAATATCACATATGTGACCCGACACAGATATTTAGGCGTATGGAGAGAATGTGTACTTTTCAGGAAACTGAAAAAAACACTAACTATTAATTTCGGTTAAAAATATTGTTAACAAATTTTGTTTCATGTGCCCTTTTTTGAATTTGAGCCCCTGCCCCTCAAACGGTCTCTGCACGGCCCTGCTTCTCACAGTGGTGATGCATTATTATAAGTCTACGGAAAGTCACAATTCCGCCATACCTAGGATTTGATCATATATTGTATGGATTTGATTGAGTCAATGTCAACATTACGCTTGCCATCACATGTTTACTATTTGACGTGCACAAATATGCAATATGCACACCATCAAACTGTATGGTGCACACTGACGTGGTGCCAGCGGAGCAAATCGATCATTTTCAGTTAATTCCTATGGAATTGAGCTTGTGTGAGCCAATGAACTGAAAACACTCGCTAACTTCACGCCAGTGTGTGTTCGCTGCTATTGTGCCTGTAAAGCGAGGTTCACAACACAGTAGGATATTCAGTAAATGCCCCTGCTGTTTAAAACGTGTTTCGCGATTCGTTTAACATTTCAACCGACTTGAATCTTCACACATTTCTATCGATTTTCAACCGGGTGCGAGTGAATCGTTACATCCCTACTGAACAAGGATGCTATTAATTATACAATAAACCTAAATGTAATGGGTGGGATCAATTTTCTTATATCATAGCTACATTATTTTTATTGTATATTTGCATAAAACTATTGGATGGGACATTGTGTGTCTAGCACACTAGCAAGCAATAAATCAACCCCATCTCCATAAACACAGAAATAAAAGAACATTGTTTGCGAGCAATATGTGTAACACATGACAAGATAACATCTTAAACTAATATTTACTTAAAGGCAATGCATTTTGAAGGCTTAAAAATCTTTACAAGGCTTTACAGCCATCTTTCTTTAAAAAAAATTAAATTAAAATAAAAGATTTTCAACTTCCTGTTCAGCTCAACAACCACCAATATTTAGATGCATTCTAGATGCCATTATAATACTCTGCTATCTGGTGGTTCTCAATCACATGACACTTGAGCCCAAAAAACAGAAGGCAGAACAGTATTTACTTCAAAGAAGACCTGGTCACCAGTCCTTAATGATATTCTGTATTTTCCAGTGCTGCCCAGTGCACTCCTGAATGACTAGTTTGAAAGACGTGTCCTCCCCTTGGGTAATCTCCAGACATCTCTTTGTCTGTCTGTTCTGGATAAATGTTCCCTGTAAAACACATTACACATTCAAACTGCAATGTTTAAAAAATCAAAGACAGCTGAGATAAAAAAGAGCATTATTGAATGTATTTGATGATGTTGGAATGCTCACTTGCTTGAAGTCCCAGAGCATGTGGAATCCCTTCTGCTTGG
>JACXGM010034698.1:0-12016 GCA_016801145.1 Umbra pygmaea | reverse complement strand
CACCAGAGGTCTCCACCGTTTCCGCTCCACGGCCACCAGAGGTCTCCACCGTTTCCGCTCCACGGCCACCAGAGGTCTCCACCGTTTCCGCTCCACGGCCACAAGAGGTCTCCAAAGTTTCCGCTCCACAGCCACAAGAGGCCGCTGTTTCCGCTCAAGCCTCCCAGCCACCAGAGGCCGCTGTTTCCGCTCAAGCCTCCAGGCCACCAGAGGCCGCTGTTTCCCCTCAAGCCTCCTGGCCACCAGAGGCCGCTGTTTCCACTCAAGCCTCCCGGCCACCAGAGGCCGCTGTTTCCACTCAAGCCTCCCGGCCACCAGAGGCCGCTGTTTCCGCTCAGCGGCCACCAGAGGCCGCTGTTTCCGCTCAAGCCTCCCGGCCACCAGAGGCCGCTGTTTCCGCTCAAGCCTCCCGGCCACCAGAGGCCGCTGTTTCCGCTCAAGCCTCCCAGCCACCAGAGGTCGCTCAAGCCTCCCGGCCACCAGAGGCCGCTACACCACCATCGGCAGAGCCTGAGCCTCGCCTTGTCCCCGAGCCTGAGCCTTGCCTTGTCCCCGAGCCTGAGCCTTGCCTTGTCCCCGAGCCTGAGCCTTGCCTTGTCCCCAAGCCTGAGCCTTGCCTTGTCCCAGAGCCTTGCCTTGTCCCATTGCCTGCTCCTGTCCCAGTGCCATTGCCTGCTCCTGTCCCAGTGCCATTACCTGCTCCTGTGCCATTGCCTGCTTCTCTCCCAGTGCCAGTGCCTGCTCCTGTCCATGTGCCATTGCCTGCACCAGTCCCTGTGCCATTACCTGTTCCATTTCCTGAACCTTCCCCGTCACTGGGCCTTTCCCTGTCACTAAGCCTGCCCATGTCCCAGAGCCTGCTCTGACTTCCAAGTCTGAGCCTTTCATTGTCCCAGTGCCATTGTCTGCTCCTGTCCCCATGCCAGTGTCTGCTCCTGTCCCCGTGCCAGTGTCTGCCCCTGTCCCCGTGCCAGTGTCTGCTCCTGTCCCCGTGCCGGTTCCTGCCCTGATCCCCGTGCCGGTTCCTGCCCTGATCCCCGTTCCGGTGCTTGTCCCCGGGCCTGTGCCTGCCTCGGTCTCTGTGCCCCTCTCTGTGTCTGTCTGTTTGTCTGTGTCTGTCTGTGCTGTGTTCTTCCAGGTTCCTGTGTCTGCTGTGGTTCCGGTGCCTGGTCTGCCTTTGCCTCGGCCCACCAAGTCCCCTCCGGCCTGGCCTCCTCCCACAGGGCCATTGACTCCGCCTTTTTCGGCCCGGACCCTGCCGCTGGTGCCACCTGCCTGGCCTCCGTCTTGTCCTTCGCTTCTGCCAGGCCCGGCCAGACCTCTGCCTGCCCGGACTCAGTCGTCCAGCCCGTCGCTGCTGTCTCCGTCCTCCGGACCTCTGTGTGTTCTTCGTCCCTCTGGTCTGCGGCTACTGCTGCTGCCTCCGCCCTCCGGCCCGCCGTTGCTGCTTCGTCCCTCCAGTCCGCTGCTGCTGCCTCCGCTCTCCGGCCTGCCAAGGCTCCATCCACCGGCCTGGTCTGCTTGTCTGCTTTGCCCTGCCGAGCCTCCTCCTTCTGGTCCGCGGCTGTTGCCTCCGCCATCCGGTCCGCCGGAGTTCCCTCTGCCTGGTTGGTCTGCTCGTCTGCTTCGCACTGGTGTGCCTCCGCTGGCCTGGTTTCTGCCGCTACGGTCTCCTGCCTGGATCTTCTGCCACCTGGTGTCCTGTGGCATGTCCACCGTTTGGCACCTCAGGAGCTGCGCCTTGGGGGGGGGGGTTCTGTAACGTTCCCCAGTTCCCCTTCCCTGGAAACTACAACTTCCCTATTCTAAACTGCTCAAAACTAAATTTCCCATGACCTGGACTCAATTAACCAAATTCCATTCACCTGCTCTCACCCAGTCCTATATAAAGCACACACACACCATTGCCTCTTGTTTTATTCCTACTGAGCATTATATCCATGTATTGTTGTTCCGGTCTGACCTTTGCTTTGTTAGTGTATTATTCTGCCTTGGATTATCCTTTGTACCTTCGCCCACACTCTTGTATTGCTATTCTGGCCTGACCCCTGCTCTGTTTTTGTGAATTAGTCTACCTTGGATTACCTTCTGTGCTTTAGCCTTTGGAAGAAGATATCTGTTTTGAATAAACATTGTCCTTTTTTACCTCGGGAGTATTCCTTACAGTCGGGAGGTCCTGTGGCGCAATAGACGCATTTAGCGCAGCGCGATGGACGCGATTCCGCCTTGTTCATGCATACAGTTTGAATTGCGCTTCTGGAGCGATACACGTGATACGCACCAGGGATTTCATTTGGTGCTTTTTGTGCATTGACGTGTTTGAAGCAAATTAGCGTCTGATGCCCAAGTTGTAAAATTTTAACTTTTGCGTCTTTTCGCACCACGTTAACCAATCAGGAGCCTGCTTGTTGCTGTCGCTTGATGAATTCACATGATACAATAGGAACTCCCAGACTTTTAACATTCATTCAACATAGAGGAACGGCTGTTATTGGCAGTGAGCAGTCATACTGAGCAATATGACACAAGGTCATATTTCTAAAGAGAAAGGAATTACAAGGACAGTTCTGTTCTCCAGAGCAAATACAGAGCAGTGACTATCTCTATGAATGCTTGATCAACATCAGCCATCTTGTAAACTGACAACCACTTAGCACTTGCCCCTTCCACAGGAAGCAAATTTTGCCTCGAACCTGCATCTATTTTGCTTTAAAGCTTGCTTTATTAATGTGTCCTGTTCGCTTTGGACGCGAGTGGATTCAAATTGTTCAAGCATCCAACTAGATGCGATAGAAGTGAATTTCACGCTCAATTTGCATTTGGTCTGAATGTAGCATTATCACTGAATTATCACTATGCCAAACCTGAGGAGCTGACCAAAATAAAAAACATCTCGCTTCACATCTTAAAATCAAGTTTCCTAATAATCCATCAAATATAAACATTTTGTAACATTCACTCATCACAAAATCATTGTCATCAATGTAGACATACTAACCAGCCAAAGGATTTAATCTAATATGTTTTGCAATAAAATGCTTTTTCATGACAAAGTGATAGCTAGCTATTAAGTGGTGGCTGCCGGTAGCTGTATAGACTACTTGTCTATATTCTGACTGGTAGTATAATGTACACTACACAATTATAACTCAAACTAGATCTGCAAGAAGTTTTAACGGGGTCCAAGCCTTCCCTGGCAAGTCCCCCCTTTTGCAATTTGCCCCTGATGACACTCGGAGCACACGAAAGCAGAACCTATATCTATCCATAAATTCATGGGTTCTAAAGAAATTTACTGTAGTAATTTGTGTATGTCTGCCTATCCTGTCTGACCACTGTGCCTTACACATTAAACAAAATAAAACAGAACCAAATAATGAGGGAACCATTTTTATAAACCTTTTGCAACTTCTTTTCTGTAACTTTATCCCATATCCTTTTCACTATTCAGGTTAGTCAGCTCCTTTAGGCTGCAGCCGACAGTTCATGTACTGCATTTGAATGAACTGATCTTTGATTTAGTTTGTCCTAATTGCACAGGGACAAGGCTTAAAGTTAACATTGATCCGCAAAATAATGGGTTCTGTAGCAATTTACTGTATATATATATTGTCTGTGCCGTAATGTGTGTATGTCTGCCCATCTGTGCCTTACACATTAAACAAAACAAACCAGACCCAAATAATGAGTTACCTGCATTTGTCTAAAGGAAACAATTTCATAAAACATTTAGCAACATTTTTTCTGTAACTTTATCCCATTTCCCTTTCACTTTTCAGGTTAGGTCACTAATTTAGGCTGCTGCCGACAGTATACATTATAGGATAAATGTTCATGAAAATGTTTTGTATTGTTTTGTAGTAGAATTTTGTACTAGATTAGCAACAAACCAATTCAATCAGGAAATGAAGTTTGCCAGATACCCAGGCGCATGATCCAGCATAATGCAGTAACCCCAATGAGGGGCATTTTATCAGAATATAGCATAGATAATCTGCTTAGAAATATAGGAAACATTGGATAGGACAGAACACCACAATTAAATCTGCTAAATAAAAGTATATTACATTCATTATTACTTTCCCTTGTCTTTCTTTGAATCAAATTGTAGCCTTTGCGATTACAATACAGATTTTTTTATATGTTCTATGTCTGAAACATTAGAAAAAGCTCAAACTTTTGGATAGTCATTATGGAAAGTGGAAGCCAGAGCATACCAGTGACGAGGCAAACATCAGGAAATATTGAGGTGTGAGCTACAAGTTCAGTGGTACATCACCGTTGTAAATATCCCATAGTCTACGTTGATTATAGCGCCCCCTAATGCCAAATTTGGTACAGATCCTCAGAGCGGCATGCTAAACAAGCACCAAAAGTTTAATGTTGATAGCATTTACTATGGAAAAGATATTACAATCACAATTATCCCAGTTACATGCATTGTGTTATTGGCCAAAACACATAAATGTTGATTAAAGTGGCCCCTAATGGCAGATCTTCGACAAATTTGGTACAGAACATCGTAGTGGGACATTCAACAACAATCTCAAGTTTTTTGATGATAGCCATTCATTTGATAGTGATATGCTAAAGTTCATATTTCATAGCTAGCTACAGAAATCTGTTTGTTTGTCAATTGCACATAGTTTAACGTAACAAAATTATTTTGATAACTGACGGTCAGGTCCGTTTGGAGATGCTATGTACCATACCAAGTTTTGTGCAGATCGGTTGCAGTCTAGGAGGGGTTCAAAAAAGTTGGTCCGGCATTGAGCGATATTGTGAAGAATCTTGTTATCAGAAATGTACATGTCCTATATCATCAGATTCAGTTCAATTCAAGGAACACGTGGATATAAGGGTTGCTATTGTGCAATGTCTAATGTGGGAGTTATGGGCAAAAACACGTTTCACATCATTATAGCGCCACCTAGTGGTCCACATTTGTATTTTTTGGGATGTGAGTTCCAGTAGCCACTGCACATCTACACTGTAAATTTTAAGTTGCTCACATTAGTACAAAGGGTGGATCCAAACCTGGGTCACATAGGCCACACCCCCTTTTACGTATCAGTACCCCACTGTAGGGGTGACCTCAAGAGTGGCCCTAGACTGTAGCCTCAAAATTTGGTAAAAATCGGATGAGCAGTTGATGAGATATAAACTTTTTGTAGTTATAGTGCCCCGTAGTAGCCAATTCATAAAATTTGTCGAGGAGCCTCAGATTTTCATCTGAAACAAGAATCTAAAGTTTTACAATTATAGCTTTTTTTTGGCCAAGATATGGCAAAAATTGTGTTTACGTAGCTAGCTACACAAAATTGTTTGTGCCTAATTTGCACAATTTTCATCCGATAAAAATTATTTTTATAGCTTTTTGTCAGGTCAGTCTGGTGATCATACATACCAAGTTTCATGTAGATAGGACACGCGGTCTAGGAGGAGTTAGAAAAAGTAGGTTTACGATAAATTGCAATTTTTCACGTATAAACATACAGGTGGAAATGGGCATGGCCTATATCAGAAGATTCACCTGAACTCATGGAACGCATGGATATGTGAATCTTCTATGTGTGATTTACGGTTTGGGAGTTATAAGGGCAAACGTGTTTTTTTGCTGTAGCGCCACCTAGTGGTGGAAGTGTCTGAATTTTTCTATCCGAGGTTCTTGCGTTGATCTGGACCAGTCTTGAAAATGGCACCCCCACGACCATGTACGGTTTAGGCTGTAGCATTGGTTTTAGAGGCGGAAGAATAATAATAATCCTTAGGAAAACAATAGGGTTCCACAGCTCTGCTGGAACTGTGAAACGCGTTGCTTGGCAAACGACGGTTCCCAGCCCCTTCGAGCTTGGACCCCTAATTAAGCTAAACTAATATTTCAGATGCGCCTAAACTCCCAGATCGGAGCAAAATCACTGTTCGCTCCCGTCACCGACGCATCTTTGCTAGTCTTTGAGTTTTCCTATGCTGGATTCACACCAGGCATGGCAAAAAAATCACCGTACAGCACCGTCACGCAGACACACTTGTACACTGCAGTGAACATCGTAATCAATCTTCTGCATCTTCAAGATAGAGGACAATGTGGCATACCACTGTCCTCCTCCAGCAAGGTGACTGGCAGGAGCTTTTTCAATTTTGTATTCATTGACAATATTTTATGTGATGAAATTTATCTACTGAGCTGTCAAAGCTTTTCTTGCAATCCCATAAACCCATATTGAAAGCAACATAATAGCTCTTTCCTCAGTGGTACATCAACATCGGGTTCTGGTGCCGTAAGGCAAAGCACTGCACAAATTGCATTATTTCAACCCTTGCAACCCACCGCACCGCATTTACATTTTGCCGGATCCGGTGCAAATTGCTTCCTATTGAAATTAATGATTGCAACACGGACCTGAGAAATAATCACTCACATATCCTTTAAAGTCATCAAATATCTACAATAGCTAGGTAGGTGTTTCCTCCTACATTGTTTTTGTGGAAGTCATGCATCTCACAATCGTTTATGTGTGCAACATTTCAACAGGCATTTTGCGCGGTAATAACAAATGCACTAGTTACACGCGAGACAAATTATAATATGGAACAGTAGGATTTCTTCGGCATAGATAGTCCAGGTAAATTAGCATGAGCAGATGTTGGCTATACTGACTGCGAATAAGCCTGTGTCTGATGTTGACAGGGTGTCGCATCTGCCCCCTCCCCCTGTCGTGTCCAGAGGTCGACATCACCAGAATACTAAGAGCAGCCTACAACAGTGTATATGTTATGTTCTGTTTTGCAACTAGAGGGCACGTGAAGTCTAGCTATACTCTATGTTTTGGTATTAGGGTTGATCAGGTACCCAGGTGCGTGATTAGTCAGCTGATAGTCATCTATCAATTACTGGCTATTTACCACTGAGGTTCTGGAACCCTGTTGATTATTGTTTTGCTGTGGGCTGTGTATTCTGTTCTGTTATCTTGTATACATTTTGCTACGTGAGAAGGAATAAATTCCCCTTTGTTGAGCACCTGCCTCCAATCTATTTAAACGCCACACAGGGTTTAGACTGCATCAAACCGGTCATGCTAGAGGATGTTGCAGGCAGCCGAACGTTCTCCACAGCATCTCTATACTCTGTCACGTCTGTCACATGTGCTTAGTGTGATCCTGCTTTCATCTGTGAACAGCACAGGGCGCCAGTGGCGGATTTGCCAATCTTGGTGTTCTCTGGCAAATGCCAAACGTCCTGCACGGTGTTGGGCTGTAAGCACAACCCCCACCTGTGGATGTCGGGCCCTCATACCACCCTCATGGAGTCTGTTTCTGACCATTTGAGTGGACACATTTGTGGCCTGCTGGAGGTCATTTTGCAGGGTTCTGGCAGTGCTACTTCTGCTCCTCCTTGCACAAAGGCAGAGGTAGCAGTCCTGCTGCTGGATTATTGCTCTCCTACAGCCTCCTCCACGTCTTCTGATGTACTGGCTTGTCTCCTGGTAGCGCCTCCATGCTCTGGACACTACGCTGACAGACACAGCAAACCTTCTTGCCACAGCTTGCATTGATGTGCCATCCTGGATGAGCTGCACTACCTGAGCAACTTGTGTGGGTTGTAGACTCCGTCTCATGCTATCACTAGAGCGAAAACACCGCCAGCATTCAAAAGTGACCAAAACATCAGCCAGGAAGCATAGGAACTGAAAAGTGGTCTGTGGTCACCACTTGCAGAACCACTCCTTTATTCGGGGTGTCTTGCTAATTGCCTATAATTTCCACCTGTTGTCTGTTCCATTTGCACAACAGCATGTGAAATTGATTGTCAATCATTGTTTCTTCCTGAGTGGACAGTGTGATTTCACAGAAGTGTGATTGACTTGGAGCTACATTGTGTTGTTTAAGTGTTCCCTTTATTTTTTGGAGCAGTGTATATATATATATATATTATATCAGCCGCGGTCGGTGGATCTTAATTGGGGAGGACGGGCTTGTATTACGCTCGGGAACGGAGTGAATGGAATGGTGCGCAACGCACAAAACCCAGTGTGCAAAACAAAAAACACTGTTTTTTGTGCGTTGCGCACCATTCCATTCACTCCAGTCCCGAGCGTAATACGAGCCCGTCCTCCTCAATTAAGATCCATCGACCGCGGCTGATATAATATATATATATATATATATAGCACAGGATTATATTTTAACACTCCAGTGTGGTTAAGGTTAGGGTTAAGGTTAGGTATACGGTTAGATATGATAAAAAACTGAGAAAACTATGCTCATTTGCACATTACCGATGTCATGTGAGGTCCGCCCTCAGTTCTGAATCAACCAATCAAATGACTTCTGCCTCCAAGGCAGATCTGCCTGGAGAACAATTTTCAATAACTAAACGTCATATGAGCGTACTAACATGGCAACAGTAGGAGGAGTGGTGAGGGCTACGTTAACGTTAGACGATAACCGCACACCTTGCAACATTTTGTTTAGCTAAAAATACTTATTTAAAAATTATTTTTCACAAATAAAATGTTGGCAACCATTTTAAAAGCACATTAACACACTCCAGCCTCTAATGCACAGTATGTTGTGTGTTAATGCTTAATTCATAGATTGACCATCTGTTTGAAACAGTCGAGCTGAGTGTTGGCGTTTCCCTCATGCATTACATTAGAATTAGAAATAAACAGAATGGAATCTTTGAATGCAGATTCTGCATCACCTTTTGGCTCATGTCAACTTTAAAATGATGTAACTTTAGTTGTGATAAATAACAGATTTGCATTCAGGAGAGTTTCTATACAGAAAGTCAAAATTTCACCATGTGAAAGTGTTTCTCCAGGCTGCCACAGGTACTGTATATTCTAGTTGAAATCTACAGTATGTCAGTATGATAGTTAAGGAATCGCATGCTGGTATACATTGATTTGTTATTTTACAGTTCATGTTACTAATTATCTGATGTGCATTAACTAATACCGGTACAGTTATCAGTTATTAAAATGAAGGGACAAAAAAGTTAAAGGTAAAAAATATATATATATATATTTGGAGGGGGAGTGAGAAAGTGTTGTTTTGAGTGGGGCCACTGTCCCCCCCTTGGTGGTGCCCCTGAACCTTGCACTTATGTCACACTCTAATTCTGTGCACCTGTTTTACCTGCTTAATTCTGAATTTTAATACGAATAAAAACATTTTTCTCTAAATTATATTTTCCCTACAGGACCTACTTGTCCAGTTTTACTACGGTATCGTCCCCTCATTTACACCACTTGTAGATGTGATCACACAGAGAAAGAGAAAAAGAAACGGAGGCTTTGGTATGCATGCATGCATACACACAGGCAAACACACACACACACACAGACACACATGCAAACACACAGACACACGCACACACACAGACACACGCACACATACAGACATATGCACACACAGACACACACACAGACACACACACAGACACACACATACAGACAATAGAACAAGCAGGGGCTCTGGAATTTATAACATGACATCACTGGTCATGTATAGAATCTGAAACTGTCTTGGAGCCTGCATAATTAATCGTTGAATTTTTTTAAAAATGCAATAAATCTATTTGTATTATCATGCTTTTTATGGCACTTTAATGCTTTGATGAATCTTTTCTGCTTTTCATTGTGCAGCTTTGGCACTTAATTATAAACCTAATTTGCTGCATCCTCAGGCTAACTATCACAGTTCAACCACTGGTATGGGAATTAGCCACACGCCCTCACAAGATATACAAACCACGACTCAGTCAATCCAGGTGTAAAATATTTATTATCATTACTATTAATATAGATTGATGTTGTTCTGTTTTTTGAGACAGTACCAGATATTTTATTTTTCTGTACCAATCTACCAACCAAGAAATATTTTAATCATTTAAACATGACCATGTTTTGATATTAATTTGCCTGGTCATAATACTGTATATAGTCCATAGTTTTTTGGTGCACGCAAATGGGGGGACTATGTACAAAAAGTTCTATGATTTCAAAACGATTCCTCTGATATTTCTAAATGTAGCCTCAAATTAAAACTGACAGTCTGCACATCAACCACATTGTCACTGTATACTTTCAAACACAGTGCTAGAGTACAGAACCAAAATAACAAAAACATGGTCACTGTTCAATGAATTATGGTGATCAATATATATAATTTGCGATTTTATTTTTAAATAATGTTTAATATTTGAATGATTTCATAGCTTGCATTTCCATTTTTGTTAAATCTACATCAGGAATCCATTTGCCACAATGCTGTTATTTAGCAGATGTAGTTGAGGTAATCAGTCCAATGGTGTACGACCCTGTTTGTTCCCTTCTCAGGCAAGGACATTTCAATGTATGAAAAACGATTGGACCTGAATTACATAGTAGGCTATAGCCTACACAAGAAACGTAATGAGAAGAGAAAGTTTGATTTGACTTCCATGTTATTTGTTAATTATCTTATAATGTATTATGTGTTATTGCATTCTATTGTAAGTGTTCACAAGGAATTCCACATATGGTACCTGCCATTATATTTGTATGCAGACCTATGTCGATAAACACAACATAAAATGTAAATAGACGAAATGGATTCACTTTTGTGGTAGACCGACTGGCAGCCTATCAAGTACAGATTGTTTTTATTCCTAGTCTACTAAATGCATGGATACAATCGAAACCATTGCTCGACAAGATACAGGAAAAACACAAATATTTACAACACGTGCCATAACCTTCTGATGAAATCCATTTCGTCATAACCCAGTCTACTCCAAATTACGGCAGGACTGACTGCTGTGAATGTCTCCAAATGCACATCTGGTTTGGTCCATCGTAAGAAGGTTGTCAGGTGTAGTGTCCTCAAAGAAGTTAGCATACGTAGTGTGTGTGATCCAGTCTCTTGTCCTCTGTGGCGACCCGTCGGGATTATCTCCTGTGTGGTATTGTGTCTGCTCCGGGGGATGATGAGCGCACACCCTGCAGTTGTCGTCTTCCACCGTAGCCTCTGTCAGCGTCTCCTCCTCAACACCGCTGAGTTTCGGGTTGCAGAATGCCCAAACCATGCCGCAGAAATAAACGAAAAACGACCCCATTACGAAGACCATGAGAGCGTAAGATTCGATCATCGCCTTCGTAACTGCAGATGTCATCGTTCATGTGAATCCTCCGCTTTAAATATGTTGTTGAATTATAATAACGTTTATCCACAATAACACCTCGCAAACACCTTATTTTATCCAAGCGTCCACAGGCTGAACATCAACACATGCAAATTGATAAATCTTTACTCGAATTATGTAGTCTGGAAATTCAAAGATTGAAATCACGCTACCGATACATTTACAGATGTTATAAAAGGTTTGAAGTATTCCTGTAGAGTCAGAGGATGTCCCAAGATTGTGTCAGACACGTCCCGTCCCTAGTGCAGTGCGTGAGGTGCTCTGGAAAATATTGGGCAATGGGTTCGGAGGACACAAAAGCATGATTCATTATAGGTCTCCTGCCCAATAAACGAGGCACTCTCTCTTTTATATTTGCAAATTTATCAGAGCAACAGATTATTTAACCTAATTATAGAATATTGATCCAGGCACATTTATTTTATCTCCCTATTTAAAGGTCAGACAAAAAAAGGTTTCATGGCCACTGGGTGTTGGCAATCAGTAAAAATAAAGGTAAATATGTTCACTCATCTTCTGTTTTTGGAATGTAATTAGCAGAAGAAATACATGAAGGTCTGATTCATTAGCCAGTGCCACAAACTAGGGCAGTGTTGTTGTAGAGAAGGAAGGAGGGAAACCAACTACAGGAGGATGCTTACCAATTCAATTAATGACGATTCCTTCCTGATTTGTATTCATAGGACAATGAACACACACACACACACACACACACACACACACACACACACACACACACACACACACACACACACACACACACACACACACACACACACACACACACACACACACACACACACACACACACACACACACACACAC